>PVIW01003251.1:0-176388 GCA_004026585.1 Noctilio leporinus | reverse complement strand
AGGTATCTGTTGCCCTCATTAGGAGTAATCACATAATTGGATCATGATCATAGGTAGTCTTTCAAAGTGCTCTAGAAATTGTCAGTGGTTTACATGAAGTGGCAATGAGTGTCCAGAGCACCCTGAAACTGTATCAAAGTTGTACATATTTCCAGACATTTTTAAAATGAAAAGGCTCTCATGTTCTCCTCACTCTGTGTACTTTGCTGTTGGTGTGACAAGGCATTTAAAGATGTTCCTGGCATTTTCTTTTTTTAATCTGTAAGGTGGTGTTAACTATATGGTTATTGGCTAGAAACCTTGAGTTATCAACTGTACATATCTATAGTTTGTAAAAAGAACAAAACAACCGAGACAAGCTCTTGGTGTTCTTTGCTTGGCGTTGAGGCTGCGGGGAAGATGCCTTTTGGAAGGGCCGTAGCTCAGGGCGTGCACTGTGAGGGCTGGACCTGTGGACATTGCGGTGGGCATCCATTTAGCTTCAGGTTGTCTTGTTTTTGTATGTAGTGACATAGCATTCTGCCATTCCTAGCTGTGGAAAAGGGCGGGGGGGGGGGGTCAGCTGGCATGAGAAGTGTTTGGATCTTTTTTAGTTAAGTGCAGTAGTTTTAAACTGTTTCTTTTTAAACAAACTGGAGAACTTCATTGTCAGCAAAGTGAAGAGTCACTGAATCAAAGTTCAAGAACCTTCTGTACTAAACACAATTTGAAACATTTTGTTATTTGTTATAAGCTGAAAAAAAAAAAAAGAAAAATCAACAGAAAACCAACAGTGAAAGGAAGGAAGCCAGGATTCAAATCAACAATTTGGAACAAAAGGAAGGAATAAACGTTCAACAGAACAGAAAGAAGAAACAAGAATGCAAAAAAAAAAAAAGAGGAGAGGCTTAGGAACTTCCGGGACAAGTTTAAACATACCAATATCTGACTCATAGGGATGCCAGAAGGACAAGAGGAAGAACAAGAAATTGAAAAATTATTTGAAAAAGTAATGATAGAAAACTTTCCTAATTTGGGAAAGTAAAGAGACATGCAAGTCCAGGAAGGAGAATCCCAAACAAGTTGGACCCAAAGAGGACCACACCAAGATACATGATAATTAAAACGCTAAAGGTTAAATATTAAAAAGAAAATTTTAAAACAACAAGAGAAAAGCAGAGAGTTACTTACAAAGGAGTTCCCATAAAACTATCAAAACTTTCTTTTGACTTCTCAAAAGAAAGTTTGCAGGCAAAAACGAACTAACAAGAAGTATTCAAAGTGTTGGAAAGAAAAGACCTACAGCCTAGATTACTCTATTCAGCAAAGCTGTCATTTAGAATGGAAGGGCCGAGACAGTGTTTCCCAAACAAGGTAAAGCTAAAGGAATTCATCATCACCAAGTCATTATTACATGAAATATTAAAGGGATTTATTTAAAATAAAGAAGATCAAAATTATGAACATGACAAACTCACAACTATCAATAACTGAATCTAAAAAACAAAAACAAACTAAGCAAGCAACTAGAACATCATTTGAAGGGTTGTGAGCTGGGAGGGAGAAGGGGAGAAAGGGGGGAATGATGAAGGGATTAAGAAGAATAATTGGTAGGAACAAAATAGACAAGGGGATATTAAGAATAGTATAGGGAAGGGAGAAGCCAAATAACTTACATGCACTACCCATGGACATGAACTAAATAAGGAGATTGCTGGAAGGGGTACCAGGTGGAAGGGGATGAAGGGGAAAAAACTGGGACAAATGTAACAGCATAATCAATAAAATATACTTTAAAATAAAAATAATTTTCACCAAGTCACAAAATCCTGAGTCATACCATGTAAGGATCCACAGAAAGATAAAGAGTCCTGACTTGTACTTGTCCTTCATTGATATTATCTGGTAAATTTACTTGTTCTACTCGGAAATTTTCTGCCACTGGATTACCAGTTTTTCCTAAAAGAGAAGGTAAAAAGTAAAATCAAAAACTCACTTTCCTATACAATTATTTATTATTCTTTAAAAGACCACTCTAGGATTCAGAGCACTCTCATTTAACCTAGGCATGAATAAATCCATATTGTTTTGTAATTTCTTTGTAACTCAACATAAATTCTTCAAATAGTTTTAATTGCTCATTATTTTCTCCAAGAAGATCCTTTGGAATATTGCTGCCAACTTTAAATTTCTTTTCTAAGATGACTACAGGTAAACCACCTCATCTGCTTCAAAATTTAGGAGGATTTCAACAAGTGAAAAATCATAGCCAGTTTTTAAAAATAATTATAAAAATTAAAATGTATAAAGTAGCTGAAAAGCATCAGTCCAAGAAAATAGGTCAACTTTCCTTCTTCATTTTAAAAAGAAAACAGAAACTTAAATAAATGTGTTTCTTAAAAAACAAACAAACAGGGAGTCGGAGGGCGGGGAGGAAAAAAAACAAAAACAAAAAGCAAAAAACCAGTAGTCTTAACAATTAGAAGTTTGAAATATGAAAAGAAACATCTGAGTCCTGGCCAGGTAGCTCAGTGTATCCTCCCACTATGCCAATCCCTGTTAAGGACACATACAAGAATCAACCAATGAATGCATAAATAAGTGGAACAACAAATCGATGTTTCTTTTTCTCTCTAAAAAAATTAAAATTTGCCCTGGATGGTGTGGCTTAGTGGATTGAGCACTGGCCTGTGAGCCAAAGGGTTGCTGGTTCAATTCCCACTCAGGGCACATGCCTGGGTTGCAGGCTAGGTCCCCAGTTGGGAGCATGCAAGAGACAACCACGCATTGGTATTTCTCTCTCTCTCTCTTTCTTCCTACCTTCCCCACTTTCTAAAAATTAATAAAATATCATTTTTAAATAATAAATAAATATTAATATTTTTAAAAGAAAAAAGGTTCACAGTATAAAAAGAGAATAATTGGTAAGCAGAAAATGTCATTACTAAAAGTGCATGCTTATTCAGCCACATTGAATACAAGCAAACTTCCTATTCATTGCATCATCCCATTTCTAAAGTGGCAATAGAATGCAAAGATTTTAATCTAGCTGCTCACTTCACTAAAACTGAGGTCAGGAAAAGTTAAATGACTTCCCAGGCCACATGCTAGACAGGCAGCAATACCAAGGCAACATCAGCCCAAGCGTCTCAGGTTACTTCTATACCTGTTTCTATGATTCCGGTTAGAGGTGAGCACAGGCACTGGTCAGTGCTCTTCACAGAAAACAAAACATCAAATTTTAAAAATCAAGGTTACATAGTTTAAGGGAAAAAACAAAAGCCACATATTTGTAATATAACCTTTAAAATTATATAACAACTCTAAGTTACCTTATTTTATCAACCAATGACCTTGATAAGTCATCACTTGAAAAACTGAATATTACATTGTTTAAAGAATTTCTTCTAATATCTTTGCTAGTGTTAATATCTTCCTACCTCAATTTACCATATGACAGAATATGGATACTTTCATTCCTCCATTTGCATTAGTAATTATCGAAGACCACAGCTGTTTATCACAGATAAATACATACCAGGTCGGGAATTCAATACTACTCTTTGTACAATCATCACGTTGTTTGCACAGGAATCTCACAAGATTTCTGTATAAAGTAATTCCTGTTGACAGAAAAAATTTTAAGTCACAAGAAAGTTTGGAAATATTAAATGATTTAAAATTTAAAAAGAAGCACATTTATGTTTCTGAACAAGAAGATAAATCATATTTAGTGTCCAAAAAAGATGTAGTTTCCTTTCAGAGTTTGTATGTGTGTTTTGGGGGTGGGGAGAGTCTTTATTAACTGACAAACTATATGTACTCGCCCGGTATGATATTAAGTGCGTTTATAATTAGTGCCAAGTAATATTCAAAAATAGTACTAGATCAATGATCAACTGAAAAAGTCATAAATAATATGTTATTTGAGTGCCTATTTTGCAGCCTAGTATAAGAAAACATACTGAACTAGGAAGAGAAAAGCGCACAAGACTCTGGTTCTAATCCGATGGGATCTTGTTCTTACCTCTTTAGCAACTGTTCCTAAGCGTCAGGGACTGAGCTAGGGGCTTTATAATCATCGCGTTTAACCCTTCCACCCAGTAACCTTGTGAGGTTGGTACGGTCAGCGTTCACTTTTTATAGATGAGGACAAAGACACAGAGGTTGCATAACTTGCCCTTGGTCACACAGCTGGTAATGAGGACACTGGAACTGATACTCCCAACACAACACATACTGTGTACACACTGTGTACACACCATGAACTTCCTAACAGCTTTTAATTAAACATTTCTCTAGGCTGATCTCATTCAATTATTCTGCCATAAGTGACTAGTATGAAATATGGAAATTTGTGGCTTCCGTGATCAACCACTCAAATGAAAATTACCAAGAGTATGCATCTACCCAGCATTTCAAGCCGCCTTCCCAAACCGTAAACGCCAAGTGGACAGGGATTTTTATCTGCTGTGCAAAGATTTATGCCCCACCCCCCGCTCCTGTAGGTGCTAAAAAATGTTTCAACTGAACCTCCCAGAGGCACCTTAAACAAATACGTCCAATCCTGAGGTTGCTTACTCTCACCAACTCTTTAAAATAAAAAAAATCCTTCTGCTTCTCCAGCAGCATTCCCCAATGTTTTAAGCACAACGCCAGTAGCTCCAGAAGGAAACCTAGAGGTCCCCCTAGCTTCTAGATCTCCCCTCACCTGGACCTCCACCCAGCCACAGGTTCCGCAGCCCCAGCTTCGGCGACCAACAGCCTCCGCGAGTCACTCACCCACACCGAGCCCCCGGGAAATATCGCGTGGTTTGCGGGGCTGCGAGGGGCCCGCCGCAAGTCTTCGTCCCTCCGACCTCAGTGCGCAGGCGCACGACCAGCCCCTCGCGCCGGGCTCTCAGTCCTCCCCCGGGCGGGCTTTCAAAGGGTCGGCACCAGTCCTGGAACCTCCGCAGTTTCCGTGAGAGGCGGGGAAACTGCAGAACTTGCGAGGACAGTCACAGGTCTGGGCAGTGTGTTAAAACATGAACCGGGATTGGTGTTCTGGGCCGCGCCTACTGCTTTTGCCAAAGAGCAAATCAAATCGTTCAAGCCTAACCGTGAGTTCAGGTCTAGTAGTCCTTGAAGTAATTTTATTCGCTTTATGGACTTCTCCCTGAGCCTTGGGCTGACAAATTGCAGTGCAAGAGGGGCCGTTAACCCTGGCTGGTAGCACAGTGAATAAGGTGCCGGCCTGCGAACCCAAAGGTCGCAGGTTCGATTCCCCAGCCAGGGCACATAACCAGGTTGCAAACCAGGTCTCCAGTCAGGTCTGTGGCTGGAGGCAGGTGAAAAGCAACCATACACTGATGTCTCTCTCCCTCTCTGCCTCTCTCCCTTCCCCTCCTTCTAAAAATAATGAAATAAAATCTTATATATATATTTAAAAAAAAAAGAGGGGCCGTTAAGGCGCCCCTTGTCTTATTGATGCGGAAACACTTGGAAAGCTGATAGGATGGGACCATCCACCTTTCAGCTGTTTGGGGGGCAGTGCTGTGATTAAAGGCGGTTCTGCAGGACTGCTGGCCCAGGGCCCCTTTCTTTAAAGCAGAGCTGTCTTCTCTCACAAACAATCCCAAATTCCTTAAAGATGGATTACCCAGTGTGGGCAGATTTCTCAATTTCATTAATTATTAATCGGTTCCTTGCTCAAGTTGAGCAAGGTTTATTTAATTTTAGGACAGCTTTGAAACCCCAGGGCAGGTGAAAAGAAATTGATTTTTACATTGTTTATGCTAGACCTACTAGCGCAGCGCGGATGTGGCATTGAGTAGATGAAAGAGGACTGAATGATGAGCAAGGAGGTGAGAAGTATTAAGTTGGAGCTGCTAGTAGCTTCAACCTCTGAAATGTTTTAATCTTTAAAAATATGTATTGATTTTAGAGAAGAGAAACATCAACTTGTTGCACTCATCTGTAAATTCATTGGTTGACTCCTGCATGTGCCGAGACCAGGGATCAAACCCAAAACCCTGGCTCATCAGGACAACAGTCTAACTAAGCTATCAAGCCAGGACTGAAATTTCTACTTCTTTGAGAAAGCTTCAGGAAAAGAGTATGACTAAACCACTCTGCAAATTTCTACAGGCCGGACCTTATCTCTTTATTAGTCTTGTATGGGTAGACCTTCAATAACCTTTGTTTTAATAACTTGAGCCAACTGATGAAAAAGAAAATGCTCAAACAAACTAAAAATAATAGCATAAAATAAAGGTAGCTTAGAACTAGATATTAAAAGAACCAATCTTCGGACCTGGCTGGTGTGGCTCAGTGGATTGGTGCCAGCCTGCGAACCTAAAGGTCACTGGTTGGATTCCCAGCCAGGGCACATAACCAGCTTGCAGGCCCCGCCTCCAACCAGCTCTATAGCTGGAAGCAGGTGAAAGGCAACCATACATTGATATCTCTCTCCCTCTCTGCCTCTCTCCTTCCCCGCTCTATAAAAATAATAAAGCCCTGGCTGGTGGCTCAGTGGATAAGACACCGGCCTGTGAACCCAAAGGTCGCTGGTTCGATTCCCAGCCAGGGCACATAACCAGGTTGCAAGCCAGGTCTCCAGCCAGGTCTGTAGCTGGAGGCAGGTGAAAGGCAACCATACATTGATGTCTCTCTCCCTCTCTGCCTCTCTCCCTTCCCCCTCTCTCTGGAAATAATAAATAAAATCTTTAAATAAATAAATAAATAAAATCTTTTTTCTTTTTTTTCTTTTTTTTTAAGCATAAAATATGCAAGGGAATGATATACTCCCATCCATATTGAGAATGGTTACTTCTGGAGGGAAAGGAGTAAGGTCAGGGAGGGGAGACAAATCCAATTGTATATCTTAAACTGAGTGAGCAGTATCTGGGTGTTTCTTATATTCTGTAAACTTTTTGTATTCAAAACCTATTTCATGATTAAAACATTAAATAGCAGATATATTCTTTTAAGGAGGACAAAAGAGTTACATTTCAAAGGAAGGGATCAGGTTGTTCTTTGGAGCACATGCACCTGTGAAGAACTGAGATTTTTATTTCGCTGTATGGTCTTATTTGAGGAGCTCAAATCTTCAAAAACTCTATTTTTCGTGAACCTTTTCAGAGAAACACTAAGCATTCACACAGTGAATCCTTATGTTGCAAAACAAGTTGAAGCCTCTATTCATGTCGAGAAAAATTATGAATGAATCTAAACTGGACAATATGATTACTGGGTGCCCAGTCAAGCAGATTTTCTCTACCTTTCACTGTCTTTGAGCTATTTTACAACTATGTGAATTGAAAATTTTAAAAATATATTTAAAAAAAACTAGTAGCAGAGCAAATGATCCTCGTCTATAGAAATACAAATGCAAACTGTTCTTGGAGTATAATTGATCTCTCTTCCTCCTCCCTCAAGAAACCAGTATTAATCAAATGAATTTCAGCATGGCTGATTGTCTATGTATGTTTCTGCTTCTTTGGATTATTTTTTGAATCAGTTGTAATTATTTAACTCAGGAATTAATGAGTTAACTAAAATCTTAGACACATGTTAACTTTGTATTTTATGTCATAATTTTACTTTTTAAAAAATAATTATCCTTTAACAGAAGGGAAGAGTGAACTTTCATCTCATTTCTGCCAAACCACACATGTTGCACAATATACGAGGTGGCTCTTTCCCAGCTGTAGACCTGGTCCCTTGGGACTATTTAGTCCTATTATTTCTCTCCTGCTCTTTTCCTTTTGCTCCTCCATGTTAAGTACTTTTTTTTTTTAATCTATTTTTAAACCTTGGTTCCTTGCTCCCATAGCAACTGGAAAGATAACAAATATCCTTTACTAAGCAGGTGATACATAAGGTATTCTCCGTAATTAAAGCCATCTCTACACATACTGCATGATATTAAAAAAAAAAAAAATTATCAGGTGGCTCAATTGGTTGGAGCATCGTCCTGTGCACCAAGGTAGTAGAATGGAGTGTAGACTGTGGGAACATTATATACTAAAGTCCGGAGGTAAGAGAAAGCAAGGCCCACTTAGATAACTGAAGTTTAGTATGGTTGAGGCAAGAAATTTGTATGGGGAGAGTGGAAAGGGATAAGATAAAAGAACTGAAAAGGGGCCAAGGAATTGAAAACTTGATTTATGACTTTGGGGATTTGAAAGGTAGCAAAACATGCCACCCTAAATGACTATAGGAGTTTAGGACATACATCTTCAAAATATGCTGATTTGGTACATTGATTGTATTGTGCTGTAGGCATTTGAAAAACAGCAAATACAGGGTTATGACTTTCTCTAAACTCCCTCATCTGTCTAAAGACAGATAACTTCAAAAGGAACTCAACTGTAAATTCCTTCCCCAGGAATTTCATCAACCAGGAAAAATTGACTCATGGCAGGAAGAAAGACAAAGTTTGTAACAAATTATCATACCTCCCATCTATTCTGTTAAGGGCCCATCCATCCCTTCTAAAAGTCATTTACTCTTCTAGGAGGCCCACATCCCTCCTCTCCTTTCCCTATGAAGATTCGATTTAATTCTGAATTCAAAACCACCTCAAGGAGTTAAGCTACTCAATTTTTCTGGATATCTCCCATGTATAGAAGGTGCACATGTTAATAAATTCCTGTTTGGCACTACCTGGGTTGCTCAGATAACAGGGTTGTTTTGTTTTGTTTTGTTTTTTTTAAATATACTTCTGGCCCTGGCTGGTATGGCTCAGTGGATTGGTGCCAGCCTGCGAACCTGAAGGTCACTGGTTTGATTCCCAGCCAGGGCACATAACCAGGTTGCAAGCCAGGTCTCCAGCCAGGTCCTTAGCTGGAGGCAGGTGAAAGGCAACCACACATTGATGTTGCGCCCCCTTTCTTCCTCCCTCCCTACCCTTCTCTCTGAAAACAATAAATTTTTAAATCTTTAATTAATTAATTAATTAAACTTCTGTTTGTTTTTCTCTTGTTAATCTGTCTCTTATTACAGAGGTCTAAGTTAAGAGCTCGGAAAAGTGCATAGAAAGCTATTTTTTCTCTCCTTCAGATTATTTAACCACAGGAAACTTACTGGTGATTTTAGTGAGAACATTTCAGTGACATGGTAAATAGTGATTGCAATAATAAAGTGACACTACAATTTTTTGACATTTATTTTGTCATTATCAGATATAAATGCATTTATTGCCTCTCTATTCCATGTAAGTATATTGTTGCTCCATTTAACAATTATTTTTATGTTTCTCTCCTTGTTAGACTTGAACTTCTTGAACCTAAGAATTGTATCTTATTCATTGTTAGAGCCCCAGGGATTAGCATAGTCTTTGACATATATAAATTGTATGACATATATTTATGATTTAATGGAAAGACTAAAGTTTTTCTGTTTTTTTCTTTGTTTTGTTTTGTTTTTGCAATTCAAGTTGTCTGCAGCATCTCAGTCAAACTTCTCTGCTCTGTGATTAGAGTCTGAAGCATTAGATAAGTAGTTGAAGATAAAAGTTGAAACCAGGGATTCAGCACCTACATCCTTCCTCTGACTTCTAACTTATCTCTGGACCTGTCACAGAGGGTCTGCTTGTCTTAATTTCTTATCTATGAAGTGACTACCTTGCTATTTACTACCAGAGGTACTGAGAACCTTAATTAACACTTAGGAAAAAATTTGTAATACTCCTAACACCAGCCCATTTCATTCCATCTGGATGTATTCTTAACTAGATTGGTTTTATATTTCAACATGAATTAGTATGCAGCGCTGTGGTTAAATTGAGTGTTGAATTTCACTCCTCAGAAAGTTATCTCTTTTGGAAAAATGAAGCATACATTATTATTGTAGTGATAACAGCCTCGCTTCTGATCCTGTCATTTCACAAGAACCTTAAAACAAGAATACACCTGCATTATTGCTTCAGAGAAAAGGCATGCGCCATGGGAACAATGTGAAATGCTGTTGTGAACATTTTTTCTTTTTCCCTTTCTATTTTCGTATTCAATCTGTGAAAAGCCAGCATCATATAGCGTCAAGTACTTCTTTTAAATAGTTCTCATTTCTTCCCCAGCTGCTCTACCCTGGACCCTCCTATGCTCCAGAGAGGACTTCCTAATACCGGGTGCCAACTACTTATTGCTTTTTGGCCACCAAAGAAATAGTGGGCAAGAGTTTGTGGTTTAAAATCTGCCAGTCCACACCTCAGGATGCATTCTTATTAGAACCAGACTCAGCAGTCATGCAATCAACACCCTGTCTGTTTATTATGACAGGAGATCGTTTCATTAAAAGGTATAGAGATAGCCCTGGCTGGTGGCACAGTGGATAAGGTGCCGGCCTGCGAACCCAAAGGTCACTGGTTCGGTTCCCAGCCAGGGCAACATAACCAGGTGTTATCCAGCCAGATCCGTAGCTGGAGGCAGGTGAAAGCAACCATACACTGATGTTTCTCTCCCTCTCTGCCTCTTTCCCTTCCTCTCTCTCTGAAAATATTAAAATCTTTTTTAAAAATCAGCTTTAAAAAAAAAAGGTGTAGAGATGTAGGAATGATACAAAAGTAAAATAGGTAAAGATTGTACATGTATTTAAGTTACCACTCGGGTGTCTTTCTCTTCAGAATGATGCCTATAATTATGTGCATGGAGAAAAGTAGCTGGAACCAGAAGGTGCTCACTGGAGTGCATGTGAACAGCATATGTCACATGAGCAGCAAACTAGGGTTTTTAATCAGTTGTCCATTCACAACTATAGCCATTGTCCCCTTTTTTTCTGATATCACTAATGCACATTGTTATATGCATACCTCCTTTAGTTGATTTCACCGTTTCATTAATCTGAACACAAAATCCATGAAACCAGCATTACAGTAATATCTTCTGACAGCACACCCTCACTATGTGGATGTGCTAGGGTGTGTGGGAGGTGGAGGATGTACTTAGGAAAGAGCAGGGGGAAGGGGGATGTAGAAATAAATCAGGAATGAAAATAAACTGAAAGGGGTGTCAAGCACAAGCAGTCAAAAACAAAATGTGCCACCACATCCTTGCCAACAGTGTGAAATGACTCTCAGGGAGAACATTCAATTAAAACACTATTTTCAGAAACTAGTTGGAAAAGGATTGCTAAGCAGCACATGGCTTAACATCACCCTGAGAAACAGCTAAGGGACAGATGCCTAGTAAAAGTGAATAGAGGGACATATATGAATACACATGTGAGCATTTTTGTGTGTTAGAAATCTTACTGTTTTTAGTAAGTCATTAAGAATTTTATGGGTCTTTTAAAAAAGATTTTATTTATTATTTCCAGAGAGAGAGGAAGGGAGAGAGGCAGAGAGGGAGCAAGACATCAATGTATGGTTGCCTTTCACCTGCCTCCACTACAGACCTGGCCGGAGACCTGGCTTGCAACCTGGTTATGTGCCCTGGCTGGGAATCGAACCAGTGACCTTTGGGTTTGCAGGCCGCTGCCTTACCCACTGTGCCACCGGCCAGGGCAGAATTTTATGTTTAAGGTTCAGTCAGAAGAAAGTCTTATTAAGTATCTCTTTACGTGGCAGAGATTTCAATAGTTGACACATTCATCTAACACTCTTCCCTGTGCTCTGTGGTGCACACGCTGCTACAGGGACTAAGGCTGCTACAGGGACTAAGGTTCCGTCTTGGATGCCCATGCACATAGTCTCCACTACCACCTATGTATGTACGTGCATACAACGCACCTCCTCTGACTGTAAAGAACAGCATAAGGCCCAGTTGATTGTGTGTTGGCATTACTGGAACACCTGGAAGCTTTAGTTTAGACCCGGAGGTCTACCTAGATGTCTCTGAAATCCAGCTACTTTAGTGTTTCCCAGGGGTCAGCCTATGTGGGTCAGATACCCAGGTGGCTATGCTATGGAATCCATTGGGTTGTATTTTTTTCCCTTTAATTCAGCTTTGTTTTCCTCTATGCCTCTGTCACTTATAATCTGCAAGTGTGTTTGTTTCATTTAGTAGATCATGACTCTGTTTAGCCCTGCGTTGTGGCTGACTGACTGGCTGTATTTTCTTCGCTTGGCGAATGTAAACCAAAGCGATCAGCAGTTCTCCTGGGGTGGCCACTGAGGCAGGAAGGCTGGCCAGCCCCACGGAAACCACGAACTGTGCTGCTGGCAACAAGCTGCACTATTCCCTCAACAGCATGGGTCTCCCAGCCCCTCTGGGGACCCAGAGGTCTAATGACTGGAGGCCTCACATTGGTGCCACTCTGTCCCCAGTGCATTGCGTCCGCACAACCCAGAGTAAGAGAGGACTGCCCTGCCCCCTGCCCAGGACAGTCTTGCGGAGGAAACAGAGGAAGAGCCATCGCAGCTCCAGGTGCATAGATAGTATTTTAAAAGGCATATTCTTTTTCTCGTCAAGCCGGGACCTTTATGCTTTATTACCTCAGAGAAGGTGTATGAAAGGGCAGATGGCCATAATGTGTTCCCTGATTACCAAGCCCTTAGGAGAACGTAGGAAGTTTGTGAGGAAAGAGTAAAGGGAAAGGTTCAAGAGTTTTACAGTGGAATGTCTTTTAAGACAGATTTAGAACAGATTCCCTTGTGTCTTGGCTTCCTGGCAGGGCTTCAGGAGAGTGACAAAACCCCAGAGAGGAAAGGCGCCAGGGCCCTCGACTTGCAAGCAAGCCCACGTCCCAGGTGGGTCATGGAAACAAGGTGCCGCCCCATCTGAAGGGACTCCTGGGAAAGGCACAGTGTCCCAGTGTTAACCTTCAAGGCAGTCAAGGATGACCCAATAACAGAAGGGCATTTCCGGATTGGAACTAGGGGACATGGTAACATCTTCACCTGACTCCAAAGTGAGAAACACTAGGAACAGCAGAAGTGAAACATTTTGCCTGCCTGTCAGAATGGGGCCCAGAGGCAGAACCTCAATGGGTACAGAAAACAAAGGAACTGCTGTTCTGCGTCAGACGTTGGGGGTTGAAAATCGTACTGTCGGTACACTGTGGATGGGTTTGCACCGTCAACAAAGCTCAGGGGAGCTGCGTCTTCCAGGATCCCCTCCCTCCCTGTGTGCACGTGAGGCTTGGCCACAAAAGTAAAGCTGCGTGAGAGCTGGAAGGCGGAAGCCAAGTGGAAGCCTCCGTGCTCTGGAAGTTGATTTAGGGTCTTGGGTGTCGCTGTCCTCACACAGGTCATTGCTGACCTCCTGGCTCACCTCACTGTGTCCCGCAGCAGCTGGGCCCACAGTTCCTCCAGCTCCCTCTGTGCTTCCTGGGATGATTCCCAAACAACTTGTACTCGAACCCTTATTTTATGCTTGGCTTCTGAGAAAACCCAACCTAAACTAGAGCTCATTGGAGAGAAAAATGGACTGAACCCAATCAGGTTCCGTGTGAAGACCTGCTCTAAGATTTCAAAAACCATGTACGGGGAGATACAACATCTAATTGCTGGTTCAGTGTGGGTGCCACCAGAGCAGCTGCTGGCCCTCGAGTTGGAACAGGTTTCTGAATGGGTCTGTGGAAGTCCCAGGGGCCCCAAGAGTCCCAGGTTTTTAGTAATCTTACATCTTGTACAGCTGTACCAGGAGAATACGAGTTACTGGTGAGTAGGATGCCCTGGTGCAGATAAAGAGAAGCCAGCGGTAAGTATGACCCAGATACAGGGGAGCGTCCGTTTCCTGCCTGCTAACAAAGCCTTTCCTAGTATCTCTCAGAGGAGTCGGTTGAGGAAAGAGTTACATTATTCGACACACAGCAAGTTCTTAACCCCTAATACCCATGGCTTAAACCTTTAGTTCTCCTGCTGGGTCGGCCAGCAGTGGGCTGTCTGGTACAACCTTCCCCGCTCTTTTCCCTACCCCAGTCTGCACATGGAGTTTCCATGTCACACCAGTTATGTGTGCTCAGTTGTGCTCAAGAAATTGATGGTAGAGAAGGGGATGAAGTCAGGGGGAAGAGAGACTCACTAACTCTATTTCAAAATTTTGTTGGCCCTGGTGCCTGTGAAATTTAATTATTTAAATTGATCCTAAATTCAGGACCCACCAACCCTTCTCACCAGACTTAGACCTCCTTACAAAGAAAATTAGGGTGGGACAATAGTACTCACTTCCGCTGGCAGCCAGTCCCTAGTTTTCAGGTAGGTGTTACAAGGAGGGCTGCTAATCACCTCCAGGCCCATTAGTAACCCTAATGTTGGCTTCAAATGCTGATGCAGGTAGCATGGCCCATTGCCTCTTGGCAAGATGGGAACTTCTCTTTCTGCCCAGGCACAGCCAAGGTCCCAGTTCTCAGGGAGCACCTACCATTATCCAGACGCTGAAATCTGGCTAGTACAAAGGGCTTCAGAAACTGGCCCACGTCTAAATCCTTTCCCATTTTATTCTATTCTGCACTGGTGTGCACAGTAAATGTTTATGCGGTGAGGGCGAACCAAAACTACTTTCTCTGCTATTGGAAGAGAGTAGGAGAGAAGAAAACACAAAACAGACCCTATCTGCACAGGGCTCACATGACCATTCTCAGGGAAGCTCACTGACTTCCTGGGCAGTGAGGGGGCAGCAGGCTGTGAGTTTGAGGGGCCAGGCACTCCAAAATGCAGAAGAAAGGCAGCCCTTTAAGGATGAGCAAATTCCCTGAGGTACCCAAGGGGTAAATAAAGCAATTCAGAGGTGACAGAGCCTTGCTACCTCTGTGCCATTCACCTAGAAAAAACAGAGGCAAGACACTATGGAATGGGGAAAGATATTTTCAACTAGCAAAGCCCTAATACCCCAAATAAATACATACTTGCAATAAGGCAACAACCATTAGAAAAAAATGGGCAAGACTTGAAAAGGCACTCCACAAAAGACAAAAAGTACACCAAAAAGGTGCTCAACTTCATTAACTGCTAGAATGCCACTTAAACCAATAATAAGATAACTTTACACATCTTAGAAAAGAAGCAAAGGTGTAAAAATCGGATGATATCAAGTGATAGCGGAGATGCAAATCAATGGGAACTCTTAATTGCTGCCCAGGAGAGAATACGTTGGTTCAATGACTGTGGAAAGCATATCCCTAGTTGCCATGCACGGAGTCTTTTGCCATCTGTTTCCAGCCTGACCGTGTCTTCCAGGTCTCCCAGAATCTGGTCCGGATTAGTTATACAAAGAAGTGAGATCTGGTTTGAAAGGCTGGCAGTCTGGTCTGTTCCTCCCTCTTTCCCTCCCTCCTTCCTTTCATCCCTTCTTCCCTCCTTTTAGTTTTTCAAAAGAGTGAGATAAAACATACATGTATAAAAATACATAGAACCCGTTTGGACAGCTTAACAAATAATTGCAAAGCAAACCCCTGCAGAACCAACACCCAGATAAAGAAATAGTCATTCTCAGCACCCAAGAAGTCCCCTGTGTATCCCCTTGAGTCATCACAGCCCCTCCATGCCCATTAGAATCAACTACTGTTACCCTGACATTCATGGCATTAATTTCCTTCTTAGTCTTTATCATTTTACCACTTACCTTTGAACTGTACTAGTATGGAGTCCCACCGAATACCTTCTTTATTTCCAACATTCTTTTCCTCACACTGTGTCTGTGAGATTCAAGTCTACAACTGTTGTAGTTGTAGGCCACTCATTTTCATTGCTGCATTGTATTCTATTGTCTGAATACATAGGCTACAGCTCATTTTTCCATTCTATCCTGGATGAATAGGGTTATTTCCAATTTGAGCCTATTATGAACAATGCTGCCAAGGACATTCTTGCACATAAATCCCGGTGCACATGTGCAAGAGCTTTTCTAGGGTGATGACCTAGTGTGGCTTCCCTTTAATCTGGGTTTAGTGCATGCATGCTTAGTCTCCTCTTTCAAATCTACCTCTCAGGAAAGGTCATAAATTCACTCACGCTAAGGTAGGAAGGGCTGAAAAGTATTACTACATCCCCTCTCCCATATAACTGAGGTAACATAAATGAATTCATTTCTAATTGTAGAATCTCAGCTATCTGGAGGCTAGGGGAGAAATCTATTAGGGTTGGCCCTGAGAAAAAAGTATCGTAGCAGTAACACATGAACCAGGAAAACTAAAAACCAAAGATATCTAAAGCCAAAGAAAATGAAACAAAATAAACATAGAAAGTACTCAAGGTGTTTTATCTATTATTATTTTTAAATCTTCATACTCAATAATCTTGTGAGAAAAAAGGAACCATAAAGGCTTCGATCTGAAAGGCCAAAAATCAGGCACAAGCTGTGAAGTCCCTTTTCCTAGGTCCAGTTGGCACCTCACTGGCTAAGCGAACTGAAGTTGTCAAGAAGAAACCCTTAAAGCCAGACACCCATGCTTGAGGCCCAGCTCCATTAGCCAGCTGAGCGTTTTCTCCAATGGGTTTCCTCATTTGTGAAATTGATACGATGATAGTACTTCATGAGATTATTCTCCTATCAATGTAAACACCAGTGCCTGCTGCTTAGTCAGGGCTCAATCAGTGTTTGGTATAATTCTGCTTATTTTGCTTTTTTGAAGCTGATTGTGGAGATTTTGTGAGACCCTTGTAAGCAAATTATCAGTGGGGTTTGCTGAGGCTATTTAGTAGGCTTAAGGGAGGTAGATGGGAAGGAAGAAGGAAAGAAAACAAAAGCGAAGCTGGAGAGAAAAATAAAAGGGGCACAAGTGCTAGGCAAGAGGAAAGTGCTGAATTTACAGATGTGGGTGACTAAACAGAGGGGTGAGCAGAGGGGTGGTGGGAATGCTGTAATAATAGGTTCTGCCTGGGGAGAGGTTTGGGCTAGTCTCGCTGGGTCAGGACAGAGTGGTCAGATGTCATCAATACAAGAATAGCAAGGTTCAGGGAAAGAAGTGGGTTAGATAGCAGTTAGTAGACAAAGACTTAGGTGTACCCACAGGGCAGCCAAGTCAATAACTCCTATGCAGGCTAATGGGATGACTTCCCAACTCAAGTACCAGAAAGTCACTCAGCTTTTCTGTCTCAGGCTTTTGTCCTAGTTTGGAGCTTGGAAGTTTGCTCAATCTACTTTGCAGGCACAAACACAACCTAAAAGGGTGTGTGTTCTCTCTCTCTCTCTCTCTCTCTCTCTCTCTCACTCTCTCTCTCTCTCTCTCTCCAGGTGCAACTCTCAACCAATGGAAGATGAAGGTTAATAGATAAAGTGCCAACCCTCCCATCCTTCAGAGGGACAATTCTAGGTGATTTTATATGATTCTCCACAGGGTCTCCAGGGAGATTGTGCCAGTTGTCTATAGTGATAAGCTGCTCAGTAATGCATGTTTCATTGGCTTTCCCTTCTGCCCTGTTTCACTCCCCCTCCTCCTCACTGTATTCCTGGGATAGCTTCCCAAATAAACTACATTCACCAAGTCCTGGCTGGTGGCTCAGTGGATAGGCACCAGCCTGTGAACTCAAAGGTCGCTGGTGCAATTCCCAGCCAGGGCACATAATCAGGTTGCAAGCCAGGTCCTTAGCTGGACGTAGGTGAAAGGCAACCATACATTGATGTTTCTCTCCCTTTCTTCCTCCATCCCTGCCCTTCTCTCTAGAAATAATGAATAAAATCTTTTAAAAAAACAAAACTACGTTCACCAAAGTAGTTGTTTCAGTTCAGCTTTAGGAAGGACCAAAGCTAAATTATATTGTTAGCATGTAGCATAAATCTAGGAGCTGAAATCCAAACAAAATAAAAACACACCCCCTCTCAACTTCTAGCTCAAACAATATTAAAGAAACATGGTTAAAATGGAAATTAGGAATTTTTTCTTTTGCCAAAAGAAAATTATAAAAACTAACTTGAGCTAAATATGCTCAATAGACTAGTCAAATGTGAATGGGTATATGAATAGAAAAAACAAACTATAAAGTACTAGAAGAAACTGTTAGCAATCTGGAAATATATCCTAGAGAACTTCTCACACAGGATGGACCACGTGTGAGGTTGTTCATTGCAAGGCTGTTTTTGGTAATGGCAGGTGAAGGCTTCAGGGACTCCTACTAGGGGAAGAGATGAGTGAAGCAATTACGAGCAGGAAACTTCATATACCACAGCCCTGTGGATAGCTTGTAAAACGGTGTTGAAAGAAAATAGTAAGGACTAGAGTAAAGTCTATGACACAATATCATTTACATGAATACTCCATATACATGCTACATACTTTATAAGAAAACATACAAATGCTATTATACCTATCAAACATATCAGAAAGATTGGTGGTTGGGGAGAATTGGATGGAAAATGGGGGCAAAATAAAACATTTTTCAGTATCTTATTTGAACCAATGATGGCTGTGTGGAGTATAAACTGAGTAGCCAAAAGTATGATTGACTCAACTCTGCACCTAAGGTAAAAATATATATATATGGAGAGAGAGAGACAGTATTGTAATGTTAGTGTAGGGAAACCTTTTTAAACAAAGTAAAAACACACAATCCACACACTTAAAAACTATAACTCTGACTATATGTATAAGGAGATACCACATTTTAGTAATAGCTAAACATTTGAAATGACCTAAAGATTTATCCAAAGGGAAATGGTTAATTGTGGCCTACTGATACCATAGAATACTATTTAGGGTCAAAAGAATGAATCTAATCTGTATTTACTGTCAAAGGGGACAAAAATGTAAGGAAGCCCTTTTCAGGGTTGTGTAGGTTTCTCTTGCCTCACCCTAGTCCTGACCCGGTCAGGATACATGGATAGGTGAGAAAAGCAAGTCAAAGAATAAAGCTATAAAACAACATAATATACACTGTAAAATGGGGGTGACACAAAAGCATATCAATGCTTTTACAGGTTCATCCTACACATATATAAATGCTTAGAATGAAGTCTGGGGCATTTGAAAAATAAATATGTGTGTTGGAGAAGGGAGGTGGGGGCATTAAAGGTTTGCCCCGTGACTAGTTTCCATGTGGCAAGACCTTCCAGAAGTTTTGAGCAATAAGTCCACTTTTTCCAAGTGTCACTGGGTTCGTAAACATTCATGAACATTCATCTTCCAGGGTCATATCCCTGGAGAATTTTCTTGGGCCAGAGCCTGCACTTTCCTGATATTTTCAGCAGGGGGCAGAAGCACCATGAGGCCCGCCGTCCTGGCAAACCGCCCTGAGACCTGGAATGCAGGGCTGGGTCCCGCCTGCCTCAGCCGCAGACATTTGGCCTGCTTCTCCATTAAAGGACGGTTATTTTAAGTTTTCTTGCAGGGTAGCAGATTCGAATATATGCTCTTGGCTGCATATCTTTAAACTTCTCAACATGCATTTGAGTTAGGGGTAAGATCTATTTTTTTTCCAAAATGTAATTGACCTGGTATATTTATTTATTTTCTATGATGGAAGTTGACGATATTCATTACCTTTTTTTTTTTCAAGTATAAAGTGGAAAACGTGTACTTTTATGATCTGGAGAAAACACTTTAATGTATCTCTTTCCTAGACTTTAAAAAACATCTATAAACACTTTAGCAAAAGAGCCATCATATTATACATCCCTTTATAGCTGCTTCTTTTCAAATGAATCAACAAGATCTTGTAGGCATGTTTTAAGGGCTCAGCATTAAGTGAAATTTACGTACATGTTATTAATCCAGTTACACCCTTTAAAATCATCCTGACACTGAGTGGGATGGACCAAGACCCCCAACCCATTGCTTGGGCTTTCGGGTCTGGTTATATTGTTTTGAGAGGAAGGCCTGGCATTTCTAGGAACAAATCATCAGTAGAAGAAGCCAAGTCATCGTTGGATCCACACCTCTAGTGGTGTGGATTTATGAGAGCCAAGAGCTTATGTTGCTCTGTGGTCTTTTGTAGGTTTCCCCACACAGTGGCTTCCTGGATGATGGATGTTATTTCCATTTATTGGATAACAGAAGATAATCACAGCTCAGCTTTAAAATCTCTCTTGGAAGAGTGACCAAGCTGTCCCTCTGCAGATTGTGTGGGATCACTTACTAGAAAGTAGAGACTTTGGACAGACAGATTTTAGCTGTTTCTCCCTAGGGAAGATGATTATCTTATTGCAGAAATTTATAATGTTGCCCTTACTAATTACATCATTTAATGGAGGTTTTGTCCCAAAAAGGATAAAGTAATGGCTTTGTATGTAAAGGTACATTCGATTGAAATTTTCATTCTCTCTGGCACTATTCTTCCAGCTGCACTAAATCTAAAGCCTAGAAAACTTAACCAGATGAAAAATAGAGTTTGAAATGTATTTTAATGAATTTGTTTCTTGTTCCTGAAGGGTACCAAACAAATAGAAGGTTGAAGAATTTGCTGACAAGTAGAATAAACATACCGTTTGGAGAGGATCAACAGCCATACAAAACCAATGTCTGAGAAAAGTAAGATTAGTTTTGTTACCAACTTCCAAAGACCAACAAATGCAGAATTCAGAGAGAAGTGTGATATCACCTGCACAGAAGCACAATGCGGGATTTCCCGAGTCAAATATCTTGGCAGATAATAGCTCAGACAATGGCTGAACCAAACTATCACAAGCACAAGAACAATGAGCTACAGACACACAAAGGGCCCTGAGTCAGCAGTGAAGTGACAGCTCACCAAACATCCAGGCCCCTGAAGAAGACTTCTGCAGCTGAACTACAGGAGGTTATCTATCCTGTTTGCATTTGATCTTCCCCCAAAGGCTGAGTAGCATTATCTGTCCTGTTGAAACTGTTGAATTTCAAACCACCTCCCAAATTGTCATTGCCTAAAATATCTCCAGCCTTGGTCCATGGTATAGCACAGCCTGACTGTAGTTCAGAAAGCATATTTTATATAGGTTTGGGTGTTTTTTGATATGATGGAAGCCAAAGTGGGTTGAAGGTGTGTCTGTTTCATGGAACAACTGAATATGAACAACTTTATTACGGAAGTGGCTCATCGCAGTATAAAGGCAACAGGCGATGCAGAGAATATTATAGCAAACAAACCCACTGTAAAGTACATTTTTCCTTGGGAGATGATAAACCAAAAATGAAGAAGAGGAGTCATGGATCTAATTATAAGCACTAAAAGCTATAAGACTCTTAGAAGAAAATAGAGGAACATATTTTCATGACCTTGGATTAGGCAAGAGTTTCTTAGATATCATGTCAAAGGTACAAATGACAAAAGAAAAAATAAGTACACATATTTTGGACCTTATCAAAATTGAAACATTTTGTGCTTAAAAAACAAACGTTTGCATTTCAAAGAACACCAAGAAAGTGAAAAAACCTACACCCGAAACTAATATAATACCAATTGTAACTGAAAACTTTAAAAAAATTTTAAGAAAGTGAAAAAATCCACAGACTAGAAGAATATTTACAAATTTTATATCTGATAAGGAAATTGCAACCAGAATAAATAAAACATCTTACAACTCAATGAAAAAAAACACAAATAATTCAATTTTTAAAGTGGGCAAAGGACTTGAATAGACATTCAGGTGGTCAATAAACACATGAAGAGATACTCAACATCAGTAGCCAGCAGAAAAATGCAAATCAGAATCACAATGAGATACCATCTCACACCTAATAGCATGGTTAAATTTAAGACAGACCCCAGCCAGGGCACATAATCAGGTTGCAAACCAGGTCTCCAGTCAGGTCTGTGGCTAGAGGCAGGTGAAACGCAACCATACATTGATGTCTCTCTCCCTCTCTGCCTCTCTCCCTTCCCCTCTTTCTAAAAATAATGAAATAAAATCTTTAAAAAAAAAATTTAAGACAGACAATCACAAGTGTTGGTACAGGTATGGAGAAATTAGAGCCTCATACATTGTTGATGGGATTGTGAAATGGTGTAGCGTATTTAGAAAACTATCTGGCAATTTTTCAAAAAGTTACTTTGTGATACAGGAATTATACTCTTAGGTAATTACACCCAAGAGAACTGAAAACATGTGTTTACATAAGAACTTGTACATGAATGTTCATAGCAGCATTATTCAAATTGCCAAAAAGTGGAAACAGCCCAAATGTCCACCAAATGATGAATGGATAAATAAAATGTGCTATGTCTGTACAATGGAATATTATTCATCTCTAAAAAGGGATGAAGTACTGATACATGATACAACATGGATAAACATTGAAAACATTACGCTAAATGAAAGAATACAGACACAGAAAACTGCATATTATATGATTCTACTTATACAACATATCTAGAATAAGCAAATCCACAATGATAGAAAGTAGATTAGTGTTTGCCAAGGCCTGGGGGGAGGGCCCAATGAATGAGAAGAGACTGCTGATGGGTGTGGGGTTTCTTTTTGAGGTGATGAAAATGTTCTGCAATTAGACAGTAGTAATGATTGCACTGTTCTGTGAATATACTACTCAACTGCACACTAAAAGGGTGGATTTTACGGTATGTGAATTATATCTCAATAAAGATGTCAAGATAGACACACAAATTAGGAGAGAAAGGGGGAGGGAGAGAGAAATAGGGAGAGAGAAGGAAAGAAGGTCACGGAGAGTCCTGATCCCCTGTCCCTGGAGAGCAGAAGGACCCCAGGCCCTAGGTATTGACCTGGCCCACACGTAACTGTCAAGGGAAGACTGAGGGACAGTCAGAAGGAGATACCCATGTGTAGAAGTATAACCAATACTTCTTAAGATGTCCCTTCTCAGTAGGAAAATCCGAAGAGGTGGCAACTCATGGGAGCTGAAGAAACCAGAATTGAGCAAGCGGGATTGACAGGAAGGTAGGATGAGGAGCAAAGGTATTCCCTGAGTTAAAGAACATGCCAGTTTTATAGTTGCCTACAACCAGGTGTGGACAGAGGCGGAGATGTTAAGGGCACCAAGCAGAAACTATGAGGTTTTCAAAGGAACTGACTTGTGAAAAGAGTCATCCACTGTCCCCAAAGTGATTTGTGACATTCATTTTATTCAGTAAGCTTGTGGGAACTAGACATAGGCAATAAAAGGAATGTAAGAACCAGGAGCTTGCAGCCTGGTAAGAAAGACAGATGATAAGTTACTGTAGAGTATAATACACGGTGCCATAATGAAAGTAAGTGCTAAAGCACAGCGAAGGGAGACCAGATGCAGGTTAGATGATCAAGGAGGGCTGCCTGGAGGAGGTGGCACTTGAGAGAACTCTAGGTCTTTGAGAAGAAGCTGCAGCCTAGGGAAGCTGGCCAAGCCTCTTTAGGAGATCTGAGGGAGAGACCATCCCAGGCTTATAAATCCAGTCATCTTTCCTTGTGCTGAGACCTTTATCTTCCATAAGGAAGGATTCTAACCTAGAGAAGAAAACAGTGGCCATGGATTCTAGTTCTGATCCTGGACGAGGCACTGGATTGCTTTGTAATCTTAGACACCTTAGATCTGTTCTCCTTGTAAACAATTTCCTCCCCTAAGGAATTAGAACTGTGGCCATTCTTCATGGAGGTGATATAATTTAGGCCAGTTCTTTCCTTTTATACAAGTGAGTTAGGTGTATGGGCATAAGAAGAAAAAGACAAGAGTCACCATTAAAGGGCGGAGTGGGGTGGTAGTCAGATTCCTACCTCTAGGCTTCCATTCCAGGGTCCACATGTAGGTGGGTGTGCTGTGGCCTGAGACTGTAATCTCTTTAGGGTTCAGAAAGCTGGACAAGGCCTGAGGTGGCTAGAGGAAACCTGTCTGTCCCTTTTCCCCAGTGCTTTACAAATGCTACCTTTTACCCTCTCTGTGCCATGACGTAAATAAGAAAGCAAGCATTGCTCTAGCATCGGTGGCATTGCTAGCCCTGGAGCTCCAGCTATTCCTTACCAAAAAGGGCCAGAGAATGATGAGCAAATAACTAGTTTTGCCCAAGGGATACAGCTTTATGATCGTAGAGTTTCTGCTCAGGAAGAAAGGGTAGGGAAATACTGTATCCCACAAATAAGTTACAGTTAGAGTTCTGTAAACCTGCAAGCCAGAAAGGTTTTGGCCTGTCAGGCCTGGCGAATACAATGGGAAATTTGGTCAAACGGAGCCTGATGCTTCTTACTGACTTTCAGAAGGGAAAGATTGCGCAGGTAGCAATTCTCCGTGTTAATTGGATCAATGAGTCCTGTTTTAATGGTAACATGTTCCAAAAATGCCTGTTATGAATTGGATTGTGTTTCCCTCAAAAAGATAGGTTCACATCTTAATTTCAGTACCTGCAAATCTGACCTCATTTAGAAATAGGTCTTTGTAGATGTGATTCATTAAGATGAAGTTGTACTGGAATAATAAGCACCCCTAATGCAATATGACTGATGTCCTTGTAAAAAGACAGTCACAGAAGACAGACACACGGGGAGAAGGCCATAAAGATGAAGGCCAACATGGGAGGTAGCTAGCTAGCTATAAGCCAATGAGTACCAGCAAACCACCAGAAGCCAGGAAGAGGCAAGGAAGGGTTCTCCCACGGGGCTGGGGGGGAGCATGGCTCTGCTAAACCTTGATTTTGGACTTCTGGCCTCCAGAACTGTGAGACAATACATTTCTGTTATTTTAAGCTACCAATTGGAGATGCTTGATTACAACAGCCCTGGGGAATTTACATAGCCTTCCAAAGAAGGCTGAAATTTTTATCAGAGTCGCACACATGCATGCTTACAAAGTTTGTAGTCTTTGATAGGTATAACTTCAGCATGTGTTGTTATAAACTTTGTTTTTGCAAATCCCCTGGGACACTGATGTTCCTGAGGGTGCTGGAGTGTTCTGATGGAGTCCAATGCTGGCTCCGATACCACTTATTCCCCTGAACTGGGCTCAGATCATTTTAGAAGCTCCTGAAAATGCCATTTTCAGGTCCTACCTGAGACTGAAGGAAGAAATTGGGCTTTTAGTTTTTAAGAGACATCGCACAACTTCTACTGCCATATGCATTGATAGTATTTCTCATTCATTCATTCAACCCTTAATGCACACCTACTATGTGGTAAGCAGATATTTGTGGCCTCTGCCCTATCTAAGCCTCCAGGCTCGGGGCAGCCACACACTACTCTATCGGTGCTGACACTGTCTCAAAACTTTGCCAATCTTCCTCACTGAGTAAAGTGTGCCTAACTTATAGCATATCCCCAGTGGTGACAAACCTCCACCTTTGAAGGAGGAAGGAAGTCTTTGGGCTGCCCAGAGCCCTTCAGAGCCCTGTCTGGGGAATGAGGTATATGATTAAGATGAAAGAAAAACATCTAAGTCTTTGTTTTGTCCCTAAAAACCTCAGGGGGGAAAAAATAAAACAAAACATATTTTAATGGCAACACCAATGGGATAGATTCATAACTCATAAGATGATGATGTAGAAGAATAGTGTTATTCAGATTTTTTTTTTAAGATTTTATTTCACTATTTCCAGAAAGAGGGGAAGGGAGAGAGGCAGAGAGGGAGAGAGAAATCAATGTATGGTTTCGTTTCACCTGCCTCCAGCCACAGACCTGACTGGAGACCTGGTTTGCAACCTGGTCATGTGCCCTGGCTGGGGAATCGAACCTGCGACCTTTGGGTTCACAGGCCGGCGCCTTATCCACTGTGCTACCAGCCAGGGCTTCAGATATTTTTTAAATGTCTTATTACATCACGGTCATGTGAGGAGATCCTTTGAACTTAAGCCTAAGATGCTCACTCAGTAGCCTTTCCCCGTCTTCTTTCTTTGTCTTTCCTTTGTTCTAGAAGAGCAGGTGGAGGAGTGGGCTCCTTTTCTCCTTTCTTTTGCTTGACCTCACTCTTGAATAAATAGATAGTGACTGGTGTAGGGCTCAGATCTTTCAAAATAGCCAGTGCTGCCCAGAGCAAGACTCTAGACTGCCCTCAAATTCTTCCTGACTTGTCCAGGGGTCTGCTCCCAAGTTGTCACCTAACTGTGATGTGAGTCTCATCGTAAGGCTTCACAAGGGTCTACATGCAGCAGACCCTCAGAGTGGGAGCTGCAGTTGGAAGCAGGCAGCAGGCTAGGCATTCCATTCCAGAGGAAAATGTCTCAAGTGCCTTGGAGAACAACTTCGAGCTTCTGCCTCAGTAAGCCAACCTTTGCTTCAAACTCTAAAATATGTCATCATGCTGCATGGAAATGGCGAAGGTTAAACTCAATGTGTCATGAGACAATCATATGTCTAATAACCAAATTTTGTTATGTCAGAATAAGACCATCTCTGCCAAGTGTGAAGGGAGATAAATTCATTCATTCATTCACTCATCAGATAGATATGAAGAGACAGGCTCTTTGACAGATGATAGAAAATCTAAAGCTGAAACACAGTCTACCCTTGAAGTCACAGCAGGGAGAGAGGTTAAACAGAAAGTGGTGTGGTGTGGCTTGAATGTAACCAGGACCTCCTGAGCCGCTCTGATAGACACTGGCAATCTATTCCAGCATCCAAATCACCCTGCTGCCAAGGCATTCCGTGAGCAGGCAAAAAAGGGACATACACCACTCATCGCCAGCAAAACTTGCTATTACCCCCATTGTAAAGCATCTCTGCTCCTTTCCCAAACTGCCTGTCCCTTCGTCTCACCCCCAAAGCAGGACCTTAGCTTTTTCTTTCCTCCCCACCGTACCCCTCCATTTGCAACCTGGCTGATTTTTTAAGATTTATCTCAAATATCTCTTGAGATTGCTTCTAGTGAATCTGGATTCAATGTGTCTGGTGCTGCTGGACTATAGTGGGCAAGGCAGGAAGCATGAGACCAGAGAGGAAGCCTGGAGTCAGAGTAATGTGACCCTCATCTGCCAGATTATTTTTCATAATGGCAGCATCTACCCTTAAGTTTTTGACTACTTCTAAGGTTGCAAGGCTTGGTAAATAAGAAAATACGATGCTTGGCTAAATGTGCATTTAAAATAAATGATGAATAGCTTTTAGTAAAAGTATGTCTCTTGGAAAATTTGAACATATTTATGGTAAATGTTATCTGTTATTTATTTGAAATTGAACCCTAACTTCTTAACTTGCTATAAAGAGAAACTTTCCCTCATCAACCATTTGGTTTGCCCAATCATCTTCACATGAGAAAGGCAGGATACATGCTCAAGTCTTTCATTTTATTTATGTGTTTGCAGAATAATTGGCTCCCTGGCATTCTTCAGAGGTAACCAATGAGTTGTGTTCTTCCCCTTAAAAATATCGTTATGAACTAAGGGATTGTGACATGTATATATATTTTGATCCATTGTTATTATTCCTCTTTTAGACACTCAAATTGTCCCATCTTTGGTCACTGGGAGCCTCCTGCACTTGGCGTCTGAGTCCTTTTGATGCTGCTGCAGTAGACTGTGTTAGTCCCTCCAATTTCCTGTGTCACAAGATGTTCCAGGTTCATTCTACCCATTTCCAGTCCAGACTTGAACAAGACATTTCTCTTAAGAACCCCGTTAGTAAGAAATGAGATTTAGAAACAGAACATTTCTGACTCCGCTATTTAAAACTATAACAATCCCCTGGAACAAACACGCGTTCATATGCTCCCCTATATTCCCCTTTACTCATCTAATGATGCAGGACTAAGAAGCAACTGTAGGAGACTATGGGCATAATCCAAGATATAAGAAGGGTCTGATTTAGGACAGGGAAATAGCACTGACTGGCCTAGGGATCTCCCAATTCCAAACCAGGAGGCAGATGCCACGGTGCATAGTGTCTCAGGATCCCAACCTACCTGCTACGGCCTTTCTCCAGCAAACCCTCGCCCCTGTTAAACACATGTACCAAAACATCACATCCTTTCCAAAAGCATAGAAAGCAAAATGCACACTGGGACTCTGGACAAATGTCCAACTGCCCCCCAGGATGGCCTGATCTGGGTACAATACTGAGAAAGCACACAGGGTTTTCTTGTTTACCCCACTGGGTTTAAGTGAGTTTTAAAACACTCTTCTCCGGCTACCCAAGGATTAGCCATGTGTTTCAGCAAGTGATTGAAAATCATTACTCGTCTCTTCTGGTTGAACCTCAAACGTTTGAAATGTACACAGCTTGGCAGACCGGCCGGGACAGCTGAGCTTTAAGAGGACGCGTCCCGTCCATCTGTTGCCCTGCTTCATACCAGCCTCCTGCCCTTCCTGCTGTTGGGGAGCACGGGCCTGGCAGGCAAAGGCAGAACAAAGGCAACTGTAGCCCTGGCTTCAAACAGTTGCTCACACTGTCTTGGAGGTGGGGGAAGGGAAGTTATTGCATTGTTTTTTAAGTGATTTGAAGTATGGAGTTTTTCCTTCATCTTAGCGAGTGTTAGGGACAGAGACAAAGGGCATTCCTGCTACTTCCTCTTCATCAGCCCAGCCCAGACTGTGCTCAGCTACTCCGAGGTGATTCAGGCGTGCGATCTGAAGATAAGGACTTCATTAAAAGATAACTAAGTATTTTTAAAACTGCTGTTAAAAACGTGTGTAGGTTATAATCGTATGAATGCATTCAATAAACAAGCTTAGCCCACCAGGGGAGGGCAGTCAGTTTTATTATTCTTTTTTATTTATAGACTTTATTTTTTAAGAAAAAATGTATTTATTTTTCTTTTATTGATTTCAGAGAGGGGATGGGAAGGAGAAAGAGAGGGAGAGAGACATTGACATGAGACGGAAACACCAGTCACTTGCCTCCTGCACTTCCCTGACCAGGGGCGGAACCTGCAACTCAGGCACGAGTCCTGACCAGGAATCAAATCCTGCAAACTTTCGGTCTGCAGGATGACCCCCAACAAACTGAGCCACTCCAGCCAGGTCTGAGAAAAAAAATTAATTTACAAAGAACTTGAGCAGATAATACGGAATTGCCGTATTACCCCACCTCGCCAGCACCCTCCTTCTCCTGTTAACATCTTTCGTTGATATCACAAGTGATGGACCCATATTGAGACATTATTATTAACTAAAGCCCATCGTTTATTCAGATTCCTTTAGTTTTTACCTAATGGCCCTATTTTCTGTTCCAGGATCCCACTTGGATACCACATTACATTAAGGTGTCAGGTCTTCCTAGGCTCCTCTTGGCTGTGACAGTTTCCCAGACTCTCCTTGTTTTTGATGACCTTGTAAGTACTGGTAGAGGGTCTTCCTCTGCTTGCAATCTCTCTGTTGGGATTTATCTATTTTTCTCATGTGTAGATATGAGTTATGGGTTTCACAGAGGTAAAGCTCCCTTTCAAACACATCATACAAATGATCATGATTTATGACTCCTAATGTTAATCTTGATCACCTGCCTGAAGCAGTGTTGGTCAGATTTCTCCACCGTAAAGTTTTCTTTTAAAAAAAAAAAAATGTATATAAGTGTGGACTCAGATAAGTATTTTAAGCTTTGGGTTATAAGCTAATATTAATTTGTTTTGTTCCTCAAATTGTTCCAGCTTTGGCCATTGTAAGATTTCCATGGACGCCTGTGGGGGTTTTTAATCAACTCAGGTTTGCGCGGACTTTGGCACAAGCTCCTCCTGGCGTCTCTGAGATGGGGCTGGCACCTGTACTGGGTGTGCCCACAGGATTCGTGCTGTGCCCGCCCCAGCACGGCTCCTTCTAAAGAGCGGAGCAGTGAAGGGCTGAGCACCTCCCGCCCTGGGGTCCTTCAGGCTCCACAAACATAGGCTGGTCACAGTGAATATGAAGTGGCAACACTGGCTTGTTTGTTTAGTACTTGCTGTGAGTTTCATTTGTTTACTGCCTGACATTTCTGTTGATGAGGAGGAAAAAGGGCAGTTAGTTGTTGGGTATTTTGATCATGACTCATTCAACTCTGACACAAAAGTGTCCACTACTTTTCTTTCTAGCTTTTAGATTGGTTTAATTAAAGACAATTCTAATCCCAAAAGACAAATTGTGAAAACAAAAAAAATGAACAGTCATTGATAGGAGGTTAGAGCACAAACTCTGGTGTAGGACTTCCTTAGTTTAAATCCTTGATCTTGGGGAAATCATTCCATTCCTCTATGCTCTGTCTTCTTACCTGTAAAAGGGGATTCTAATGGTAGACTCACCTCAAAGGTTTGTTAAGTGAGTTAATATATGTAAAATGACTAGAATTGGGTCTGACATGTAGTGGGTGCTGTGTAATGGTTGGTGTCTGTCATTATTACTTATAACCATCTGCTATGGTATGAATATTCGAAAACCCACCACCACCAAATTAATACGTTGAAGTCCTAATCTTCAAGGTGATGGCATTAGGAGGTGGAGCTTTGGAGGTGGTTAGATCATAAGGGTAGAGCCCTGATGATTGGGATTAGCACCCTTATAAAAGAGGACCCCTGGTTTCTTCCGTCACAGGAAAATGCAATGAGAAATCTGTGACTCCTAAGAGAACCCTCATCAGACCATGATCTCACACTTCCAGTCACCAGAACTGTGAGAAATAAATTTCTGTTGTTTATAAGGCACCCAGCCTACGGTGCTTTGTTACAGTCATCTGAATGGACTAAGACACCATCCATCCATAGGACCAGAATTTTCTCAGAACTGTGTGACCAAGCAAAATAAAAAAGATAAGTTGGATGATAGGACTGACATAAGACTGTAAATCAGTCAGGGCTCTGATTTTAAAATGCAGCAGGAACAGGCTCTGGATGAGTTAAGCATAAGAGGAATTTATAGAAAGGACCTTGGGTAGCCCACAGAATCTCTAGGAAGGCCAGAGAGTCAGGCTCCGGGCAGGCTCGGGAACAAAGGATGTTGGGCAGCAGCCAGGAGCACGGACAGAAGTGTGACACAGGAGCTGTCTAGCGAGCCCTGCCCTGGCCTCAGAGACCTGAGGAGCCTGCCCCACAACCAGGGCTGAGCCCTGCTGCTACCCTGGAATCTGGACATGGCGACCGCAGCTGCTGCCACCTGCCCTAGAAAAGGCTTTATTTTTCTAAATATTGTATTTACTTACTTTTAGAGAGAGGGGAAGGGAGAGAGGAAGAGAGGTAGAGAAAGACCAACGTGAGCGAAAAACATTGATCAGTTGCCTCTTTCACGTGCCCCAACTAGGGACTGAACCTGCCACCCAGGCATGTGTCCTGACCAGGAATCGAACTCATGAGCTTTTGTTTCGCAGGACGATGCCCGACCCATTGAGCCATGCCAGCCAGGGCCAGGAAAAGGTTCTTTGAGGAGTTCCCTCTGCGGTCCCCATTCAGAGTCCAGGATGGTGCACCGTATTGGCTGAGCCCAGATCACACATCCAAGCGCTGCAGGTGAAGGAGGCTGGGAAGCAAGTGTCTGGCATTTTCGGCCTCTACCGTGAAAGTGAGCAGTGGGCTCTGAGACCCACAGGACGGAGTCTTCCGCACACCTGGGAAGGGATTCTGAGGTTAGGCAGCCAAAGCATGACTAATGTCATCTCTTACCTCTACTTTCAAATTTTGTTGCATCATATTAGCATCTCTGATGGACTTCATAATAAGTAAACGTTTGAAAAACGCTGACCGGCCCGTTGCTCTGGTGTCCCTTATGTTTTTTCAAGCCAGAGGGAAAGGTGACTAATGTGTATGAGTTCTGAGGGAGATGAAAGCTCTGCCAGCTGGATTTGGGTTGGAGTTTTCATGAAGGTTGTGACTCTGGGCTCTAAAGGAAGCTGCACCCCAAATTTTTGTAAATGACAGTAAATGCTCCTGCAATTCGTAAAATGCAAATTCCTTTCAAAGACACAAAAGTGACTGCTTTTTAAAAAAAATCATTTTGCATTTTTTTGATTCACAGATACCAAAATTACCAACTGCCATCCTGTGGAGTCTTCAGATTTTTTTTTTTTTTTTTTTTTTTTTTGCTTTGAGAAAGCAGTCTTCCTGCCCGAGTGTTGGAAACCCCGAGCATTGTCTAAACAGACATGGAGTCCCAAGAGGTGAGATGACTGAGGCAATGTTGCACAGCTGATTTGGTGGCAGGCTCTGGGCCTTGCGCCCCAGTCTTCTGCTCCCCTTTGTCGTGTTGCCAGCATCTGGTCCAGGAGCAGGCTGGCCATGCAGCCCCACAGCCACCGTCTTCCTGAGGCAGGTCTTGCCAGGAGACCCAAAGCTGCTTTTGAATACTGGCGTGTGGCCACTGCAGCTGTTTTATTCAGTCTTACCTTCTGGTGTGGGAAATCCGTGGCTTTCTCTCTGCCTTGGGCTCCTTGTTGGAAGGAAGAAGGAAAAAAAAAAAAAAGAAAAAACGGACAATCAGACAGTAGTCCCCACTGTGAGGCTGGGCTTCAGCTGCTGGACTTGACTCTGCTTCCTCCCAGTGTGGCTAACTTCCTGCCGAGGAAGCTCCTGGAAGCAGGGCTCATACCCTGCCTGTGCTGGCACTCTCAGCACCCAACGTGACCTAGCAAACCATTGGTGAGGAGATGAATGACCTGCTCTGTTTGGGGGCTGCCCATATCTTGTCATGACCAACTGGAGCAAAGGGAGGTGGAGGTGTTGAGAAGACAACCTATGCGAAAGATATGTTCCTTCTCCACTACCTGGGGGCATTTCTATCTTGTATTGACAGTAGTTGTTTAGATCTCAAACCACAGTGCCATAGACAAGATTTAGGCTGTGACCTACCCAGGTCAGTGCAGGGAAAACTGGTTTTGAGAATGCAAAGAGAACTTCAGGCAAAGTCAACTTAGCTAAACCAGGGAGCAAGACATCCATCCATTCATTCATTCATCATTCATTCATTCAATAAATATGTCTTGAGTACCATGTGTGTCTGGTTTTATTCTAGGCATCCAGAGGTTTGATGGTGAATGAGACATACTCCCTGCCCTCAAGATGTAGAGGGAGGAAGACAAAACAGGGAACTGGTACTTACCATAGATTGTGATGCATGCTGAAATAATAAATAGCTGATATTTATTGAGTGCTCTCTACATGCCAGGATCTGCACCAAGCCATAGACTATGCCGTGTTTCAGGTAATCCTCAAAGGAACCCTAATAGTAGGGATTACTATTATTTCCACCTTGCAGATGAGGAAATAGAGGCATAGGGAAGTTCGGTGGCTTGTCCAAGGTCACACAGCTAAGGTGAATGGCATACCTAGGATTTAAACCCACACAGTTTGACTTGAAGGCCAATGCTTTCAGGTCCTCCACTATAGCTCTGCCTCATCACAGTAGAGGAAAGCACATAAAAATACACTTAATAGGAGAGGGCATGGAAGGCTTCCTTGAGGAGGTGACACATGAGCAGAGTCCAAAAGGCGAATAGGGAGGAAACGCCATTTCAGATTGAGGGAACAACATGTACAAAGACTGGAGGCAAGAAGCCAGGGTGCATTAATTACTGTTTAGTGAACACTGTTTGCCAAGGGCATCTAGAAGCATTCAGGGATTGTAACTAGTGTCAACATAACTGGCTCATGGTGAATGGAGAGAAGACTGGAGAGAGAAGAGGCTAAAGTATTTGGCAACCACCTGTTCACAAAGGTCTTTAAAAACCAGTCCAGGGGTCACGACTTTATCCAAAGGAAAGTAAAGAGATGCCAAAGGATCAGCAGGAGTTTCACAATCACATTGCACTTCAGAAAGCTGTTTTTAATTATACTTTGGAAAAGGAATTGAGTTAAGCAAGACTGGATGCCATTATGGTTGTCCAGTCAGGAGGTGACAGTGGCCTGCAGAGGGGATTGGCAGCGGCACGAGAGAAAAGCAGCCTAGGTTTGATCATGTTGTAGAGGACATCACCCTAAAATCAGAAGATTGGTGGAGACCAAGACACTCTGGTAAGCCTCAGAGAATCAAGTGTCAGCATTGGTCCAATGTCAGACAAAAGGCCAAAGTCTAATCAGATAAGTGGATGATAGAAGAAAAGTCCAGCAGAAGGTAGTAGGGACTCAGCAACAGGAATAAGAGGCCAACAGTAGGACTTCAGCCCTGGAAGGCTGGATGAGGAAAGAGAATTTTCCACTGGGCGAGTAGGGACAAGGAGTCAATAGAAACCAGGGTCCCTGGGGCTGTCCGTGGCTGGCAGTGAGGGTGACGAGGCTAATCTGCAAGATAGCATTGCAGAGTTCCTTCTGTGTCTCCCCTTCCCTGCCTGTAGCCATATGGGTCCTATTTCATCAGGTCTGGCTTCAAGATCAGTAGGAGGGGGACAATGTCATGAAGGGGAAAGAATACAGCTTTTACCTCAGACAGTTGAAGTTTGAGCCTCATCTGGGAGTCACTTATTAGTTCTATGACCCCAGGCAGGTTACTTAATCTCTCTGAGCCTCAGCTCACTCATCCGTGACATGGGGATGACATCTATCTACTCCAGGGTTATTGAATGGCAATGACAGTACCTACTGCATGAGATCATTGTGAGGATGTGGAAGCCAACACGTGGAAGACCAGGGCTGGCATCAGAGTGAGCGCTCAGTGCAGTCAGCTACTTTTCCCTGTTGTCAGGAGTCCTCTGTTTTGGTGCTATGCTATCTTCCTCTCAACAAATCAAGGGAGGTCTTATTATTATTTTTAATCTTTACCAGAAAGTTTCTTCTTCTTCTTCTTCTTCTTCTTCTTCTTCTTCTTCTTCTTCTTCTTCTTCTTCTTCTTCTTCTTCAGAGAGAGAGGGAGGGAGAGAGTGAGAGAAACGGTAGTGTGAAAAACATGAATCAATTGCATCCCATAGGCTCCCTGCACTCCAACCGGGATCAAATCTGAAACCTAGGTATGTGCCTTGACTAGGGATTGAACCCTCAATCTTTTGGTGTTTGTAACAGTGCTCCAACCAATTAGCTGGCCAGGCAAGGAAGATATTATTATTTCCATTTTTGGACTAGGCTCAGAGAGATTAAGAAATTTGCCCAAAATCACATTGCCTGCAAATGTGTTTTTCTCCAGAGTCCACCAGTGTTTTCCTGAACTTTGGTCTGCATTCTCTATACAACTTTTTCTATATCAACTGACCACCTACACTATTCTTTGCTAAAATTTTCCTTGAATCAGTCTCCCTTTTTACTTTACTTAATTTGCTTTTAAAAACAGCTTTATTGAGATCTTAATACACATACTATTCAATCCACCCATATAAAGCATACTATTCAATGTTTTTAGTGTAGTCATTGAATTGTGCAACCATTCCCACAATAAATTTTAGAACAGTTTTATAATATATTTATTTTTAAAAGAAACTGTATTGTTCCCATAAATGGAAAACTTACATTATTTGCCATAAATGGAAGTCAAAACAAAAATAAATAAAGCAAAGACAACTAGGCAATGTTATTAAACACTCTCTTGCTGGCACTTCCTGTGACTTGTCTGAACTTGAAATTTTTCTCTTTGCCAAAAAGGGAGATTAGCAGGTATTAAAAAGCTGTTAAAGACACACTAACAGCAAGCTGAGATCCTCTTTTTAGCATAATCAAAAAATAAAAAGAGAATTGAAAAGAAATTTACTTTTTTCACTGTGTAATGGAAATGCCACAACCTTGAACTACCTAGAATCAACTTGTACATACTTCCTATACCTGCCTCCTTAAGGTAAGGAAAGTGACTAATGTCACACAGCTAGGCAGTGGTAGATTGGGTCTGGGATTCAGGCTTCTAAATTTCCAATGCTATGCTCTTAGCACTATATATCACAGCTTTCTTTGCAATCATTAATTTAAATTAGGTCAAATGCCCAATGTGTGTGATAGACTGCCCTGTTAATAAATCATAAGGCGTATACTTTGTAACTAGAAAGTGTCTTAGAAATACTGTAATCCAACTTATTTCATTTTATATGTGAGAAAACCGATGAAATTGTTCACCTAAGCATGTTTAGAATTGCCTTTGAGTCAGTTGACTACAACATATAGCCAACAATATAGTTATAAATGGCCCGGAATTAAAACGATCCTCCTCTGGTCTTGGGCTTAAACCAAGCTCCCTGATATCTCAGTCCTGACCTAGCTTCAGTCTTGCTCTTTAATTTGAGCCTTTGGTTTGCCCAACCTCTTATGTGTAGTTTCTTATTGGCCCAAACTACCAAGGTGGCCTTAAGGATCACAGGCACGAGAGAGTTAGTTGGTGGGTGAGGGAGTATGTTTCATAAGAAAGACACATGAAGTTGTCAAGGACTATGAATGCTCTGAGATTTTACCTTCCTTGCAAATGAACAAGTTAGCTTGCCACAGTGTTATGGATACTGGCAAACACCCAAGACTTCTGGGTCAGAAACAGAGGACTTCCTGACTCATAGCCATTGTAGTAGCAAGAGTATTGACCTTTCCTTAACATTGGTTCTCTGAGTCCCAATTTCCAGAAACAATGCAAAGAGGGCCAGGTGACACCTGAATACACAATCAGATACATCACAAGTGAGGAATCCAAAGCTTAGGAAACCAGATCCTAAATAACAGACAGTTAGCATGCCTGCACTTTGCTCTGAGAAAGGCACTATCTCATAAAGATAGTCAGGGACAAAGGGCAGTCACTGGCTGCTCACAAGGCACGTAGAAATGCTACAGACCCATGGAGAATGGTCTGTCAACAACTTTTAAGTACATACATATATGGCAACTGAGTTCACAGTCCTTTAGCTACACCAAAAGGCAAGAGAAACAGAAGCATGGGTTGACTCATCCCGCCCTTTGTTTATTGTTTCTTATTGGTTTCAATTATGAAAATAGCACACAGAGGCTTGTTTGTGGATTTTGATATGTGTCTCATTTTTGGTTGCTCGGAGCCCTAGTTCACCGACTTGACATGGTTTAGACAGTTCAAAATATTCCTTTGCATAGCTTTTAGAAAACTCTAGAAGCTCCATAACTCCACAGAAAGGAGAAGAATATATCCTTCCAAACATTATCTGCTTCCTGTAGGTATTTCATGCTGGGAGAACCCATGCAGCATAACTATGTCTGGGGTGTATACCCATCTCATGCATCATGTTCATCAATACCTATAATAAATGAGGCAAGGTTTGCCAGTCACCAATCAACAAGATCCCTGACTTGGTCTGGTCTCTCATTTGAAACCAGGGCTAGATGGCTTTATTTGTTAAATGGGTTCCATCTCTGAGGCAGCTAATTTGTATCTATAACAAAAACCCAGAATTCAGGCCTCTAGCTGTCAGATCTCAAGGTTTGTTCTTCTGCCTGGAGTAGGATGAACTCCCAGGCTAAAGGAAGGCCAGTGCCGCTTAGGACAGGAACTTATGGATATCGCCAGAACCACACCAGGATCTGGTATATGGTCGGTCCACAGGTGGATTCTGTGACATTCTATATAGGCCCTCGGGTGCTTTGCAACCACATCTCATGGGACTTAATCAAAGGATGGGACTCAAGCTGTGAGAACCTGGCACATGAGTCAGTGATCACACCCTCCAACTAGGGGCAAAGGGCAAAAATTTTGTCAGGAAAAGAGGCAAAATTCAATACTACAGGGCAAAGGCTATTCAAGTGGACTTGCCTGAGAGGGTAATTCTGAAAGGGATGGGAGGCCACAGATCATCCAGCTGGCGTGGTAGGCTGCTGTAAGTATAAGTAAAATATAAATATAATTCAGAGCCGGCTATCCAAAGTGGTCCTCCCATCTCATCAGCTTCAGAAGCACTCAATTTGGGAGAAAAAGTAGAAGGGAATAAATAAGGGAGTCCACGGGGTCTTTTTCCCTGTCCAAGTAATGCACAAACTACAGCTTTTATACATAGTTCTTGGAACTACTGTGAAGACTTTCAGTTCACAAAGATGCCCAAAGAGCTCTAGTTGCTTATGGACTCTATGTACTGCCACAGGATATCGATGTATGGCCTCTTGTTGCTGTCCCAGGGAGTCTCACACCTAGAAGAAGAGGACTGCCTTCTTCCCATAAAGAGTCATGAGACCTAAGGTCATTTCATGAACGTCTAGCAGTCTCTTGGCCTGTGAACTCAGCAACACCTCCCACATGAATGCTACAGTTGATGTCCCAGAACCAATATTTATTACTAATTGTGAAAAGACTTCCTCCCCACTGTGCAGTGAGCTCAAACTTTGAGCTGCGCACACCAATAAATGTTCACCTGTCTCAAACAGGAAAAAGCAACCTGGGCAGGGTGATTGAACTCCAGCATTGCTGACCAACCTGGACCCCAGGAATGCTGTGCAGATTGCCTTAACTTTTGGGTTGGTGTGTTTCTATTTATTGTGAAAAGAAAGGTTCATTTACAAGCTCTGGGTGGTTGGAAGGCCTTGCTAGGGAACAGGGCTCACTGAAGAGCACAGAATTGCCACAGTAGCTTTTAATGGTTGACTCTGGTTTACTTTTGTTAACCCTTTCTACACTTAGTCTCTGTGTAGTGGCCTTCTAGTACCCATAGCTATCAAGTCTCAGAATAAGGGCCAAGAAATGTTTTGTGAATTGGATGGAATTCGTTCCTAAACCAGGAGGCTGTATGCAGATTGAACCTTTAAGGTACTGTCTTAGAGTTACTAACAGCCTGTCACTCTGGGAACCTCCCAGTGAGCTGGCATCCTAGGACTTTGCCTGGTCCATCCAGCCAGACTTCCTGCTCAGTTGTAATCTGAAAACTGGGGCTTATGATACTCCATATAACACATGTACCTACTACATGATGTTTAAAAAATGCCACTGCCTTAGTTTTCTATGGCTATTGTAACAAATTACCACAAAATTGGTAGCTTAAACCAACAGATTTTTATTTTACAGGCTAAAATCAAGTTGTTAGTGGAGCTGGATTTCTTTCTGGATTCTCAATGCCTCCACATAGAGCAGCTTGAGAAGGTAGTCATTGAGCACATCTTCACAGTTATTTACTTCTGATTGTCCAAATGTAATCCAGGAGAGGACTGAGGTAAGCAGAATGGCAGTCCTCCCTGAAATGTCCGTCTTAATCCCTAGAACCAGTGAATATATTAGGTTACACGATGAAAGGGAATTAAGATAGAGATAGGCTTAATGTTGCTAATTAGCTGATCTGAAAATAAAGAGATTATCCTGGATTTTCAGGGTGAACCAATGTAATCACAAGGATCCTTAAAAGTGGAAGAGAGAGGCCGAAGAGGAATCCATCAGAAAGAGATGTGGCTGGAAAAATGATCAGAGAGATGTAAGGCTGTGAAGATGGAGGAAAGGGGTCACAAACCAATAAATGTGGGTGGCTTCTGGAAGCTGGAAAAGGCTAGGCAGTGGGTTTCCATGTTGCTAGGAGAGCTCTGATTCTTCTACTTCCAGTTTGTGTGTGAGCCTGCGTTTGTGGCTTCCCATTAGGTATTAAGGCACACTTGCAGAACATTTCCCAGATGTCCCTTTCCATCACTTTCACATCCACCTTTCTGGACAAAGACTTCACTCAACTCCATGATTTCCTGTGCTTTAGTAAAAAGATGAATTGGAAGGGAGGTTCTGTGATTTGGCCAATGTACTGGTAGAAGCAGTATTGGGGGCTGCGGAAGGAAAATTGTGGAGCCCTAACTGATGCTTCTGAACCACCTTTAAAAAGGTTCTTGTTTTCCACAACAAGCTACAATGAAGCTAATGTTTCTGTTATGAAAGCCCTCCACTGCAGTTTCAAATGTCTGCTTACTTATTTATTTTCTTTTTAAAGCCACAGCAAAGGCTAACTTCATTTTCTCTCCAGCTTTACGGGATCAGGAATCCTTACTTTAAGACCGCTGTTTAACTACTTTCTTGCTATTTATCAGAAACCAAAAAGTAGCTTATCGGTGATGTAGTTTTTAATAGGGGTGAGCACATTTATTTTGGGCAACGATAACTTTCAGAATGACTCTTGCCTGAAGCTCCTCTTCTCAGGCTTCACCCTACCCTCTAAGTCACTTTTGGCCAGTGATGAAACACGGAATACATCAGGGCCCAAAGAGATCTGTGTTGAGTGTAAAGGAAGAGGTGGAAATCGCAGGGGAGGATTAGAACAGAAACTAGTTTGCAACCCTAACTTGGTCTCCGAATAGCCCCCCTGAAATGTCCTAAATGGTAAACGTCCTGTACACTTAACACCAGTGGAAAAGATGGACAAGCGTGCAGACCTTTGCAAACATGTGGGGGAGGACACTCGTGTTTTTTAAGGCCCTGTTTGGGCATTCTTTGGCAAAACGCACAGCGCTGTGCTTTCTGACACGACCTTCTGGCATAACATCAAATTGAAAAACTTTCTCTTCCTCCTCAACAGCTTTGTTTGTGGGCTGGGTGTGTTTCTCCTGGAACCCCGACTCTCTGGGGTCCGTGAACCCCAATACCACTTTCCAGACACAGCCCGAGAACACGCTCGACTGCACTTTTCCAGCGCAGAAACGCCCGGGCTGGAGCGAGTCCTCCCTACAGGGGTGCAGGCTGGGCAGGACGGCCGCCCCCTTCTTCCCGCAGCCGAAGACGCGGAGCCGGGAAGACAGCCGAGCGCGCGGGCGGCTGCAGGGCCCCGCGCGCCACCGCGCGAGCAGCTGGGTCACAGCCCGGCCGCGCCGCCTGCTCCGCGAGGAAGTGACGACTGCGCTGTCCCGAGAGCAACAAAGTTTGAGTCTGCGGGCAGCGCTCGTCAGCGCCCAGCGTCCTCCCAGCGGCCCTGGGATCCAGCGCGCAGGTGAGCCGCGAAATCGGCGCCCCCTCCGCCGCGGGGTCGCCGTTGGAGCTCAAGAACCGTCCGGGCCCCGGCTGGGCTGCGCGGGCGGGGATGCGGTGGGGCCGGGTTGGGCCCGCCGCTCACGGCGCCGGGGTGCGGTGGACGCTGCAGGGAGGGAGCTCGGCGGCCGGGGTCGGGGCCCCCCGGTGTGGCGGGTTTGCTGCGGGGCTTTCAACAGACCTGGGTGCTGGCGGGCCGCCCCAGGCACTGCTGTGCGGGAGAGGAGGGTGCAGGGCAGGGAAGGGGCTTCGGTCCTTCCGAAGCCGGGGCCAGTCCTCCGCCCCGCGGCCCCCGCCCAGGCAGGCGGGACGCCGCAGCCCCCCAGCCGCTCCGGGTGCTTCCCGGGGAAGCAAGCTTGCTGTTCCTCCTCGCAGCCCTCGGGGAGGTCGCAGGTAGGATGTTCAAGGAACTTTGCCCCCACTTTCTTTTGCTGCGTCCTCCAGGACGTAGACCAGAGCTACTTAGAAGTTTGGGACAACCCTCCGCTTTTCCAAAAAGCAAAGCCAGAATTGTACCCAAGCCCCCTTCAAACAAATCCCACCCCTTTTCCTCCCCTACCACGTCCTGAACCTGACAGGAATCACGAAGGCCTAACACTTTGCAATTTAGCCGTAAAAACTGTCAGTACGCCCACGTACGTCTGTGAGTGGTTTCTATATAAAGCTCTGAAACTCGCCTGCAATGGACTCTGCAGCACTTCGCTCTGTTCTGTTTTCCGAAAGTGCTGGAGCTGCAGGAATGTACGGGGGGAACTTTGGTGGTGGTTCCCGCGACTCTCGGTAGCCTCGTTGTGCAGGGCTTTTTAAAGAACAGCTGAGAAGTTTAGGACTTGTCTGCAAAGGAACCCGGTGCGGGTGGCGCCCGGGCTCCCTGGCTGGGAGGCTGCAGCGGTGGCAGCCGTGGCCGCGCAGCGGCGGCGACGCGTTGGTGTGTGCAGGAATGTTTGTCCGTGCGGTGGAGACTCCACTTGGGATGGCTAGAGGTTGAATGGTGCAGTTTCTAGCAGCAGCTTCCTGCCGGCCTGTAATTACAGCGCGATTGCACAGTCAGGCATTGTTGGCGTGCATGTTTATACACAGGCTATTGTGCAAGACCTCAGTGGCAGGGAACAAAACGTAGATTTGCATTGCAAATATCCAGGACAGATCTGGGCCTGAGTCGCAGTCTTCAAGTTCTTTTTGTCTTTTAATCTTAGCTAGGTGATTTATTTCCTTGCCTCTCCTTTAACTTCTGACAACTTGCCAACCACTGCAGAAGTGAAGTGGACCCAGGAAGGGGCAGGATCCCTCCACTTCCACCACCTTAGGCAGCCTGAAAACTATATCAGGACCTGTACCCTTATTTGTGTCTGTAGAAAATGTGGGATGACGTCAGCAGGAAAAGGAGATGGGAGATGGCTATCAACCTCCCTAAACGGGAAAAGCAGTTTGAATTAGCAGAATTGCATGCTGGCTTGGTTGGGGCCTGGTTACAGAGGACACGTCAGACTTGTGTGACTGAGCTGGCTGGTGAACTAGACTTTGAGCCTTGAAGTGGCAGTTGCAAAAACTTAGTAGGTGGATCCTGATTCCTTTATTGTATTCCGGGCACAGGGAAAAAGTGCTGGGGCTTTGGGATTGTCTGTCTGTGACCGGCCTGTGTGTGGGTCACTGGCTGGGGAGTCAGATGAGTGACTCTCCTCCTCTCCTCCAGAGAAGCTCCCAGACCCACTTCCTGAACAAGGTCGATAGCACAGGCCAGAGGGGGGTCCTCGCAACCACTGGGCTCCCTGCTGCAGGAGAGGAGCCAAGCCTGCCAGTGTGGAAAGAAGACAGCAGGTCCCCCTAAAGGGCCTCAGTGGCAGCTAACTGTAATAGAAAGATTCAAAACAGTCAAAAACCACGTGTAGATTCATGCAGAGGCATTCACATGCCAGTTGAAACCCAGCCTCTCCCCGACCTCTCACAGAGCAGCACCGAACCCTGCTAAAGGTACTATATGGCTTGGTGGCATCACCCACTGCAGTGCCTGAGCAGCCTCTCTGCTCCCAGCGGCAGGTGCCAATGGCCTTGACACCCTGGAGCTCCCTTCTGCCTGGCTTTCTCCCCAACCAAGTCACCCAGTTACACCCAGAAGGAAAAGAAATGCGTTTGTTTGTTTTTTTAGTTTGTTTATGTTTGTTTTTTTTTTTTGTTTTTGTTTTTGTTTTTTGCAGCCTTGTGTCAGCTGTGTGTCATGAACACAATGACCTTTTGTCAAACTAACATATAAGGCATAATCCCTGGCAGGCACCTATATGCATCTAGAGACTTGAGGAAAAACATGTGAAATTAGAACATTCCTGGAAATTCTGGGGTGTACAGACACAGCCCCACAGGGAGGTGATGTGTAAGAGAAAAAATACCAACACAGGAGTTGCATAACCCCCTGTTCTGGGTACATCGATGAGACAATGCTCCAGCCATTGAACCACCAGGCCAGGACCTAAGCATCAGTCTTGAGGGACAGGGTGTGGGAGCTGTTCCTTCTGACCCCAAAGGGAAAACAGCTTGGAGTTTGCAATCCTTTGTGTTCAGGTGGAATTTGCAGAGACTAAAAGTTCCCTAAGGCCCTCCAGGGGTGGAGGCAAGGTAGCAAGGAAAGGGACCCCTTGCAAAGGTCAGAGAAAGAAGGAAGCAGACTCCCTGGAGTGGTGGAGCCACGTGGAGCAGTTGCCTGCCTGTGTCTTCAATTCAACCTGGCAAAACCTGGTTTCGTGCATAACTCAGGCCCTGCCCCTGGCTTGCCCAGCTTTGCTTCTGTGTTCACAGAGCTTGCTGTGCAGTGGTTTAAGACCGGAAACGTAATCCTGACTTCCTCTCCCACCTTACGTAAATGCTGATTTATGGCCTGAAGTTGCTGCCCGGTTCATGGCCCCTGAGCAGCCCTGTCTGCTGACTTGCTCTGCACAATTAGGAACTATATTGAAAAAGTTCCGAATCAAACATTGACATATTTAAAAAGTCATTTAATTGCTTTAAGAGGAAAAACTGTTGGAGGTAATTAGAGAGCTCAGCAACTCTGGCAAACACCCCAAGGTGCCTATGAGAGAGGCAGATGGAGAAAAGTCCCCTGCAAGAGGGAGATCTTAGAATGGTGGTCCTTTATGCTCTTCAGGCCCAATATTTATACTTCTGTTTACCTGCCTCTTCCCAGCTGCCTCAGTCCCTACACCACAATCTGGTGTTTTGACATCACAACTAACCTCCAAAAAAGGGGGCAGAACACTCCCAGCCAGAAGAGGGCATTGAAGATTCTAAAGAAAGTGCTGCTGTTTTCCAGACGCCTGGCTGTTCTGTCCTGCAAATTTGTTTCCTTCTTTAAAACCTTCATTTCTGGTTCTTGCTGAAGCATCTCTTTGTGAGACCCTTAAACCTTTTTTTTCCCCTCGTCTACATGACACAGGGCAATGCTTTACGACTTTCTGTCTCAAGTGCCACTTGAAATACACACAGGGCTTTGAATAAGCCTGGGATGAAGGGCTCCTCTGTAATCTTACTTAAAATGCCTGTTTGCAAGAGTCACCCTCCTGCTCAGCAACCTTCAATGGCTCCCCACTGTCTGCATGGTAAGGATCAAGCTTCTAGGCTGGCAGTCAGGACCTTCTACACAGGGGTCTGGCCTTCGCTGCTCTCCTGCCTGAACCTCTGCTCTGACCCAGTGACCTACTCTGTGTTTGTCCAAACTGCTGGTGGCAGCGTTCCTACCTCCCACGCCTCCCTGGGATCCTGGAATGTCTCCTCTTTGGTCTCTTCCACTGAGCTTAGTCTTGCTCCCCTTTCAGTCCTCCTGTTCATGTTCCTCTTCTCAAGAATTCTCCTGTCACACCCTGTGGGTTTCCCCCCGGGGATTCCAGTAACATCCATTGGGGCTCCAATCTGAAGAAAACCTGGAAACTTATTCAAGGATTTTCAGGTTCTTCTTTGAGCTGTGGCTCCAATTATACCCTTTATTCAGCTTCTTAAATGTGCCTTTGAGTGGATTTGTATGATCACTTTTCAACTAAACTGGAAGGCGCTATTTTATTTGTCTTTCCGTCCCAGAGCTTGATGCTCCTCCACTCATAGCAAGTCCCAGTGAATGATGATGATAATGATATAAATGACAATATTGTCCGCTTGTGCATAGGTGCACACAGCTAAGCCAAGCACCAAGGACTGTGGCTCCCAGTCTTTATTCTGAACACTTACCTAGTCCTGCCTCCTTCTGCCTATAGTCTCTCTTTGCTGCCTCCTGGTTTTGCACCTTATGTTCTATTCCATTTCCGGTGCTTCTTCCCTGTGGGTGCTGGACGGTGGTCTGTCCAGCTTCTGCATTGCTTCCTCTTTGTCCTGATTTTGGCCTGGTTGACCTGCTCCATGATGCGCTACGTCTGAGCACTGGCTCTCAGGCAAGAGCATTCCTTGCCTTAGTTGGTCTGGCCTCCCAAGGTAACCAGACTGCTAGAAGGAGACAAGGCCAACTAGTAGGCAAGACTTGTGAGGAAGACAAAGAGGCACTTCCTGGTTGGCTGCTGGTTTGTTTTGCCCCAACAGGTATTGAACCTATAAAGCCAGACCAAACTATGAAACTGAGTCTTGGGGAGATCCAGCTAAACCCTAGCATTGGGCCTGACAAAGAAGGTTCTGATGTCTCCACCCAGTTTTCATGGTGGTAATCTCAACCTTGCCATATAAACTCAATTCATTCTTTTTTCATTGAGATATAATTTTCATGCCATAAGATGTACCCTACAAGCCAGATTGTTTAAAATTTTAATTTAAAAATAAAATCTGGCCCTGACTGGTGTGACTCAGAGACTTGGGCATTGTCCCACAAACCAAAAGGTCCCCAGTTTAATTCCCAGTCAGGGCATATGCCTGGGTTGTGGGCCAGGTTCATGGTTGAGGGTGTTCGAGAGGCAACCGATTGATGTTTCTCTTACAGGTAGGTGTTTCTCTCCCTCTCTTTCTCCCTCTCTTCCATTCTCTCTAAAAATAAATAAATACAAATTTAAAAGAAGTTAATACATATAGGTCATAATTCAGAAAGGATAAGCTATATGGTATAAAGTAAATCTCAAAAATAATTTCAACATAGACAAGCAATTACTATACGTATGTACACACATATATAAATGCAGTAGAATTAGAAAAATGAATGTCTGTTTTAACCTTGGGGAAGGAAAACCATCTTAAGAAAGATGCAAAAACAGAAGCCATAACAAAAACATTGATAAGTTTAATAATATACAACTTTGAAAAAATTAATTTCCCATCTTTTTATGGTCCCATATATCCAGGCCTTCAATATCCCTGTCTTAAGCAACTGCAATTTGTCCTTTTTTATTTTTATTTTTTAGATTTTATTTAGTATTTCCAGAGAGAAAGAAAGGGAGAGGCAGAGAGGGAGAGGAACATCAATGTATGGTTGCCTTTCACCTGCCTCCAGCCATGAAACTGGCTGGAGACCTGGCCTGCAACCTGGTTATGTGCCCTGACTAGGAATTGAACCAGTGACCTTTGGGTTTGGAGGCCGGTGCCTTATCCACTGTGCCACCAACCAGGGTGCAATTTGTCATTCTTTAGCTATGCTTCCGGATGTAGCTCTGCAGACAGAATAAAATATGAATAGGTAAATAAACACTGGCATATTATACACAGGGTTCTGATTTCTATGTTTTTCTCTTAATGTATCTTGAGATTGTTCTATGTCAATGTATATAGAGCTGCCTCATTTTTTCCCAACAGCTAAATTGTTTTCCAGTCCTGAAGATACCGTAATTCATTTAGCTAGCCCCCTACTGAAGAGCATTTGTTTTTTTCCAGTCTTGTTACTATGCCCAATGTTACAGTCAATGTGTTGAAGTCACTTTTAACTGAAAATTCTTGAGGAACATATATAAGTGAAACTGGGATTTACCATCTCTGAAAAGTTATGCATAAACTGCACTTAATAGACAGTATTTTGTAGAATCTGCTGTTTCAGTGGATAATCAACTTTTAGAGCTGACTAGGACCTTTCATCCAGCCCCTGTTTCATAGTGACTATAGTAACAGCATCTCAGAGAATCCTGAAGGTCAGAATTTAAAGCTGGGAAGGGTACCTGTGGTAATGCCCTCATTTTTAACTAAGGTTCAGAGAGGGTAAGTGACTTTGCTAAGGTCACACTGCTATTGAATGGAAGAGTTGGAGCACAGACTCCGCATTCCATTTTCTGTTGCCATCCTGTATCTTTCATCTCAGCCACCCTAATCAGTATCCCGCATGTCTGTTTGTGAATCAAGGATTACATCTCTTTAGTTTCCTTAAGGCAGTACACCGAGATGAAGAAATAAGAAACTTAAAAACAAACAGAAATAAATAAATAAAAATGGGTACAGGGGAGGTCTTTAAGAAGAAAGAGTGCTTTAAAAAAAAAAAGATTTCATTTATTATCTTTAGAGAGGGGGTAAGAGAGAGAGGCAGAGAGGGAGAGAGACATCTCCCAGTCTGCTCTTGGCACCCATGTGTGGTTGGTTGCCTTTCACCTGCCTCCAGCTAAAGACCTGGCTGGAGACCTGGCTGGAGACCTGGCTTGCAACCTCATTATGTGCCCTGACTGGGAATCGAACCAGCAACCTTTGGGTTTGCAGGCCAGTGCCTTATCCACTATGCCACCAGCCAGGGTGAAAGAGTGCCTTTTAAAATAAATAAATAAACTTCTTACCCTCATATTATCTCATTGCAATCTTAGTTGATCTTAATTGCTGTCAGCCTGTGGAGAAGGCCCAGGAACGCAGACCTCCTAACCAGCCTTCATTGGCCAATAAGATTACTTGGTCTTTTTTAAGCTTGGAACATGAATTGGGCAACATTGGGGAAGTGGAAGACCCAGTCATCCCAGTTCCTGAGATACCAGTCATCTCAGGAGGGACCCAGGAGGAGGCCCAGGAACACAGACTGGCGTCCATCAAATGACCAGTTAATGCAGGGCCCATAAGGTATTGATGGGGCAGCTGCAGTGCTATCACCCAGATGTGTGGCATAAGGAGGGGTGCAAAGTGGGGCCCACCTGCTTCCCTCCCTCAGGAGAGTGACAGTCCAGCTTCTGTCATAGGTTTGTACCTCAAGGGAAAAACGGACTTGGGGTGGATCTGTCACCTGGGGCAATGGAATTAGGTGGGGCTGCATATTTTGGGGGTCAGGATTTGAAGTCAGCAGGTAAGGTGAAAAATAAGAATATAATCAAGATTAACCTTGAAAGTCCATCAGGTAGGTGGCAGGCATACTGGCTCTTGATACTTAAATTCATCTTAGCCTGTTCCTCCCATTCTGGGAGGATTTGCATTTTCGAAGGGTGAGCACCAGATGAAGGCTTGAATTTGGGAGCTATGGAGTATGGAACATGTTTGTGTTTAAATACTATAGTCTCATTCAGCATGCCGAGGCACTTGTAAGCATTTGCTGTCCTTGAGGCAGCAGGCTCAGGGCTTTTAGCCCATGCTCCCCGCTGAATAGATACAGGTTTATACGTTAGGAAATAAGCAGATGAAATTAAGCAAGAAAGGCTCTTAAACAGACAGGCGCGCAGAGGATCCATGGAGTGGGTTTTAAACCGTACTTGTATCACCCAGGATTGCAGGTAAAGAACCTAGACTTGAGGTGACCTGATGCTGATACAGGTTTAAGAAAGGGTAGTGCCCATGTGTAGCAGATAGTTTTCTCTGTTTGAAGGCCCTAGTCCTCTGTCTGCTCCCCTTCTCTCCCCTTTCTAGTCTTCCCTCTCCAGTCTCCCTGTTGCAGGCTTTTGTAAGAGGCCAGCAAGGAATCTTCTGTGTGAATCTGGGTCCACTTCTCCTGTGGCCTCCCAATAGTATGGGCTCTGGGACAACTTAGGAGCCAACTGCCAGCCCCCTTCCACTTGTATTAGAGGTGGTAAAAGGCTCAGGACTTCCTCTGTCCTCTCCAAAGGGGCTGTTCTGAACTATCCAGCTGGCATTTAGGACCTGATCTCCCCAGTTGAGTAGAAAAAGGAAACCAGCCATAACAGTAACAGAAATAACCCTGCCCATCATGGTTTACAGGGTCCTTTTCCTCATGTCCTCCATTCTTTCACTTGCTCATACTGTATGCGTTTATTGAATCCTTACTCTGTGCTTAGCTCTGTGCTAGGTACTGAGGATACAGAGGAAAAGATTCAGCCTCCTCCTTCAAGGTGCTTGTAGTCTGTGAGGGAGGCACACGAGCCCAAAAGCCAAGAGCAGTTCATACCATGAATGTCGTTGTGAATGTGTTCAGTGCTCTGCTGGGCTCAGAGGAGGGACTGGTCACTTCTGCCAGGCTTGAGAACTGAGGAATATAGAAAAAGGCCGAGGGTGGCCCCAGTCCTTGCATGGTACCTATGCTTGGTGAATGTTGTAGCATGAATGAGAGGCTCTCTGGAAGAGCTGCTGTTTGAGCTGAATCCAGAGAAATGAGTAGGCGTTCACCAGGTGTCAAAGAGGGTCAGGGTGTTCGTTGTAGGCTGGGGAAGCAGCTCACGCAAGGCGTAGGGTGGAGGTGTGACCCAACACGGTCTGCTTTGGGAAGTGCAAGCGGAGATGTGACATGTGATGGAGCACTGGTGGGAGCAGGTGCTCCGTGGGGCAGGCAGGGGCCAGGTCACAGGCCAGCCATTTGTGTCAGCGAAGAGGTTTGGAGCTTACCTGTTGGTGGGGATTGGGACGCCACTGAGGATTGACAGTGTGTGTGGATGTGTGTGTGTGTGTGTGTGTGCGCGCGCACGTGTGTGTGCGCACGGGCGCACAACAGAGACTAGGAAGGAACAGACCCACCAAGGGTAGGGGGAAAAGCGGGAGAGCTTGGTGTCGTAGAAGCTGAAGGAGGGGGCAGTTTTGCATTTTATAAAAACAGAAGCCATGATTTTGTGCACCTAGCGCAACACATGTCACACAGAAAGTTCTCCATAGCTATTTATTACATTGAGTTGAAACTGATCAACTGTTGATCATTGAGGAGTGTCAAGAAAGAGGACTGAAAAGAAGGATTGACAGGAATTAGAAAGTTATTGGGGGCTCTGCTATGGGGCCTCTCGTTTGAGTTAACCTCCCTGCGTATTTTGCGTAATCCTGCGTAATCCTGCGTAATCCCTGCTTATTAGCAGGATTTCAATCCCAGGATTGAAGTGACGTGTGCAAGTTCTAGAACCCAACTCTCCTGACTGCAAGTCCATTTCTTCCTGAGCTGGAGGAGAAATAGGGACAAGTCCAAAGGGGCAGTAATACCTTTAATGTCTGATACGAAACCCTGGTTGGGGGCATCTGGTTAGAACCAGCAACAGGATAGGTTAATATATGCAGCATTTGTGACATTTGTCCATATTAGTGATTATTATGTGTGGGTATTTAAATTAGACTCTTTTCCCAGAGACAAAGCTGGAGATGTGACCATAAGTGTTGCCTTGGGAGCCAGCAAAGCCAGGGTGGAGGTTGAAGGACATGTTGGGGAAGCCCCAGTCTTAGGTCTGGAAATAGCAGAAGCTGACTCTGGCCAAAATAAGGAGAAAAGGAATGTATTGGAAGGTATTCCTTGAGCTGGTGGCTCAAGGAATGTCCTGGAAGGATGGAGAACAAGGATTCGAAATTGATGATGGGAAGTCAGGCAGCTGGAACCAAAGCCAAGGTGATGATGCCACTAGCCTGGCATCGCTGCTGCCTGCTGACCTGGGTGCTGCCACCCTCTCCAGGATGAGTTCTGAGTGCCTCCTGCATCTGCTGGTCAGTTTAGGTCACATGCCCATTGTTCTCACTGTTAGAGTCCTGCAGGTTGAGGGTCTGGAGGTTGCAGCTTCCCCCATGGTGAGTGGAACTCTGCGTCCCACCCACCAGGACTCAATGCCACGTGCCTGAAACATTAAGGACAGATGCACATGCCAGATGGACATGTGTACATCACTAGAAGCTGGGCCCCCTTCTTATCCTTGGACTGGAACAAGTGGGCAGTGCTGGACGTGGGAGGAGGAGACAGGGCACTGAAAATACCCACATCTTAATCTTAATCTTAATCTTTTTTAACATGTTTCTGAATCCTTTAGCTTCCAGCTACACTTCAGGGTTCTGAACATGCTCTGGAGGGCTGAGCATTTCATTAACGATTGGGCTTCTCTTCTGGAATCTGAGTGATTCCAGTGGAAAAGGGAGGTCATCCCAGCCTCTGGATCCTCCCTGCACATTCAATTTCACTTGGAAAACTTCAGTGCTGCCTTGTAAGGACAGCGGCCCAGGCTTGGCTCTCTCTGCCTGACAGCGAGTTAGTTTGAATTCTGCGTCTCCTGTGCGGTTGGGCAAGACTGGCAGGGCCATGAGGTATTTGGGAGGTGCTGCCTTGCTCTTTAGATGGGAGGTCAGAGTTCTGACTTCAGGCTTGGTTCGTGGAATGATTGAGATCGCTGGTGCCCCAGTGGGCTGAGGCTTCAGGACCAGGCATCGTTCCAGTTCCAGCCGAGGTGTTCTACCCCGTCTCCTGCCTGAGGGAGGGAGAACTAAAGGAACCAGGGCTTCGTCACTTCCCTGCCCAGGTTCCTCACTCATCTGAGGGTGTTGGCAAGGTGAGCGCTGGCTCACTTTTCCCCCCAGATCCTCTGGGTACAGCTCTTTGAAGCAAGGGCACGATGACTGGAATCTTGGTAGTTCAGTTCCAATAGTCTTAGACAAAGGAATTCATTTGCTTTCAAAAGAAAAAAAAAATGCAGTTTTGAACTTACTGGACTCTTGGCTGGTGAACCACTAGTGATCCAAGCGTCTTCCCCTGGTGCCTGGAAGCGGGGAGCTACTGCCCCCTCAGAGCTGGGCATGTCGCGGGCGGGGCTCTTGCAGCCCGACTGGGGGTGCTTCCTGAGGTTGAGGCTTGCTCACCAGCATGGGGTCAAGTTGGCCCCTCGTAGGGAAGGACTAGGGGTGTTTCTGGCCAGTGTTGGCTCTGGCACAGTTTACAATGACTTGCCCATTTTTGTCTGGATGAAGTGAAATCGCATGAATAAAAGCAGCGTTGAAACAGAAAAGAAATCTTGAAAGACCTGCTTTGATCGTGTCACTCCTCTAAAAACTTTTGCGAGCTGCCCCAGTTCTGCAGGAATGGCGCGCGTGTGGGAGCCCCAGCTCATCTTTCCACCGTTCCTCTCACCCTACCCCGAGCACCCATTTCTGCCCTCTACGCTCCTCAGTGAGCTTTCTTCACTCCTCCGTGTCTTGTGAATTACTGTTTGCTCTCTTGGAAGCTATCCCTGCCCTTTTCCTCCTGGCAGGCGCCCACGGGATTGGCCAGAAGTCACCTGCTTCCTGCTGCCTTCTGGAGCTGCCACCTTAGCATCTCTGTTGTTAAACTTCTCTGATGTAGGATGCTGGCATCAGCTGCAGGGATGCCTGGCTCCCTGGTGGCCTAGACCTGTGCTGGGCACATAGTAGGTGTTCCATGCGCAGCCAGAGGGTCTGTGAGGGAGCAGTGGGCAGGACCTGGTCTGGGTCAGATGGACGCGTGAAGTTGTTGAGCTGGTCGTCTGCACGATGGCCTCCCTTCACACTTGCTGGTGGAGCCACTGCCAAGGAGGTCCTGGTGAGGGTGGGAAAAAGGTTCTGGGACACAAAACCTGGCACCTGGGCACCCTTCATCCTGAGGACGCAGAGGAGGCATCTGTGATAGGAGTTGATTTAAAGGTGGTAGAGACTTCCCTCCCCATGGACCCCAACCCTTAGGAAAGATTAAGTATTGGTTGCCCTTAGTTTTTATGGCTGGTGCTGTCTGCTGGCTTTGCACAGAGAAGGGACAAGGAAAACAAGTCAGCAAACCATGAGAGAAAAGACTGGGGCTCTTTAAAATGAAAGTCCTACCCTGGCCGGTGTGGCTCGGAGGACTGAGTGCCTGCCAGCCTGTGAACCCAAAGGTTGCCGGTCCAATTCTAGTCAATGCATATGATTGGGTTGTGGGCCAGGTCCCTGGGTGGAATGTGCAATAGGCAACCAATGGAGGTTTCTCTCCCTCTCTTTCTCCCTCCTTTCTCCTCTCTCTAAATAAATAAAATCTTTTGGGGGGTGGATTTTATTCACCATTTTCAGAGAAAAGGGCAGGGAGGGAGGAAGAACGGGAAAGAACATCAAGGGATGGTTGCCGTTCACCTGCCTCCAGCTAAGGACCTGGCTGGAGACCTGGCTTGCAACCTGGTTATGTGTCCTGGCTGGGGAATTGAACCAGTGACCTTTGGGTTGGCAGGCAGGAGCCAATCCACTTAGCCACACTAGCCAAGGCCTAAATAAATAAAATCTTTAAAGGGTGTGCTTCTACAAAGCCATTTCAAGAAAATAAAGACTTTTAAAATGAAAGCCCTGTTTGGTCCGGTGATAGTCAGGACAGGCTGTGGCTGTTCTTGTTGAGGGGGAAGAGGAAGAGCAAGTCTTCCTGATGGTGGTCACAGAATGCAAGGGGGAATCTGGGCTTGTCTATAAAATGAGAAGCTAGGACTGCATGTGGGCATTCTCTGCTTGAAAGTTCCACAAGACTATGAATACAGCCTGGCAGGTGGTGCGTTTATGGTGCATTGCAGGGCCTCTGGAAGAGTTATCTGGGGTCTGCATGCCACTGAGAGAATGCTGTGGAATAGCATCTTTCCCTCCAGGATGCTGAGGAGGACTTTCTCTTTTAAAGTGGAGCCACTCTAGGGCTGGGCCCACAATGTGCATGTGCCCACTTGACACAATGGAAAGTGCATAGCTTATGTCATTTGCAAAGTATGTTTCCAGACACTAGAAGCACAGGGTATTTCTAAAAATCTCCTTTAGAAATTTGAAGGGTGTCTTTGTTTTTGGTCAATGGAAGATCAGCTCGGGGAAGCTGGGGTGGGGGTGGGTGGGTTTGATGTCCAGGGAGGTGTGGGCTCGTTTTTTCCGAGGGACAGGATGTGGGACTTGCCTTTGTTTCCGCTCCACAGGGCCTGCTTTCCCCTCCTATCCGTCCCAGCCCTCTGCCTTCCTACTCACACCTCTGTCCTTCTTTCTCATCCCTCCACAGCAGATCAGTTGAGCTGCCTCCAGTGTCTATTTAGTCAGCAGGAGTGTGCTCCAGATACTCAGTCCACTGGGGAGTTGGAAAAAGTCGATTTTAGAGTAGACCTTGACTGGGAGGATTGAGAGATGTAGTCAGGAAAACTACTTTGGAAAATAGATAATCCAGGTAATTCACACAAAACAATACATTTTTTAAAATCTTGAACTTGAAGCTATAAAAATATTAATTTCCTTTTACCTATTAGTATCATTCTTGGGAATTTATTGCAAGGCAATAATTCTAAAGGGAAAAAGAACTATATGCATAAAGATTTTATAGCTGCATTGTTTAAAATAGCAAAAAATTATAAGTAGCCTAAATGATCCAAGTGGCACATAATTCATGATATCAAGACTCAATAAATATTTTGCCACTATTAAGTTAATATGAAGATGATATTAATTCATGGGAAAATGTTGAAGGATTTGGGGGGAAAAGTAGCTTCTGTTTTAGCAAGAAAAATTGTTCATACACTTGATGAGTGCGTACAAACTGATTACATTGGCCATAGTATAAATTGGCATAAAATAAATACTGGATTTAGGTGAATCAGTTATGAAGGGAGTATTTGTGTGTTTGAAATTACTTTAGTTTTATATATATATATATATATATATTTATATTTATATATTTATATATATATATAATAAAAATAATTTATTATTATTTTTAAAGACCTTACAATATCAAAGACTTTGGAAGGAGGCCCGGGGAGGAACTCCAAGCCTCTCAAGTCAGATTGGCTAACTTGGGACTTTTATCAACTGGAGGTCTGACTTCACAGGCCAGCTAACTATGTAACTGTCAGGCTCTCAGCGAGGACTCTGCCTGGTGCAGGCAGGTGACTCCTGAGTGGCTTCAGAGCCCAGGGTGATTGTGTTCACCTGAGTTTCCAGGGAACCAGGGTACACCGCCTCAGGTGTAGCCTGAGGCTCCGCTCTGAGTAGCCCACTCACTTGGAGGCTGCCTAGCCCAGCGGGCCCCAGCCCTCCCCAGCCACAGGGGAAGGCCAGAGATTCTCTTTTCTGCTGCTCAACCAGCAGCAGGAAGGATGTGCCTTGCAAACTGATCTCCTGCCCTGCCTAACCCAAGTGGCGCCCTAGTGAATTCCTATCGAGGATGTTTCCAGTGTTGCGCATATTTATTATGGCATTGAAGCTTAGCATTGCCCTTCAGTGCTAGCCTCATTAGCCCGCCACATTCACCCAGCCTACATTTGGCTTAGCAGGCAGGGCCCTCTGACCTCCATCTTGCCATGAGCTCTGCTGGGACTTGCAGCTGCAGCGATAGCCTAGTGGGTGAGCAGCTGGCCCTCTTCTGACCACTTTCTCGAATCCGGTACCTCAGAGCCTTGGCACGCCCAGTGAACAGCCTTTTCACTCACCACTCCCTGGGTTTGCCTCTGTGTGTGTATAGTCTTCTCTTCTCAATGGGGAACTTTCTTGACATGTGCAGGGTCTGTTTGGAGGGCTCACAATTGTCCCTCCATATGACCAACACCGTGCAGGGCAAAAGATGCTCCTAAGTGCTGTTTGGAGTGCCCAGAACTGGAGAGCCCTGGGCAGGCCTGGAGCAGGCAGGTTGGAGCCTACAAAACACAAGCCACTGCAGCAGAGCACGTGTGGAGAGATGGCCAGGCCTGCTGGTGCCCTGGTTATCTCAAGCACCTCTCTGCTAAGGCCAAATTCCAGAACTGTCAAAGATTTGGAATTTTTTTGTTGTTGCTCTAAGATCAGACTGAAGTAGGTAGGGCCTTGTGGCTGGAAGTTTGCCAGGATCAGAGAGAAATTGGAAAGCGGGTGAGTTCGGGGCTCGCCTGGGTACTCACGAGGGGTACGCAGGCCAATTTCATGTTTTCCACAATATACGTGCTGGTGGTGTAGGTGTTTGGAGGCAGGGGTGGGGATATCCATGTGCTTCCCTGAATCTCCTGTTCTTTCTGAGCCAGTCTCACCGGGTCCAGCCCTCCACAGTGATCTCAGGCTGCTTCAATGAGATCATTGTTGATGAATCTGCATTAACAAGCGGTCCTCCTGAGCCCAGGGCTGGGCTGTAACTGCTCTTCTCAGTTCCCTAATTTAGAGACCATGTGCCTGCCTTAGGGTTCTCAGCAGCTCCATTTCTTGAAGCTTGAAACACATTTCCATAGAAACGAGGCTGTAAATGGTGGTTGGGTTCCTAGGCTAGCCCACAAAGAGCCCTGGTGTCACCTCAGAAGTTGCTGAAATAAGGCATTAGTAAAATTGAGAGCGCAGATACAGCGGTAAGAGTTAGCACCCAGGACGTTGAAAGGTAAATGGTGTGGGTTTACGTGTATAACTTCGTTTCTTTGGCGAGAGGTACCTTTCAGAGCTCTCCTAGTAAGGAAGCTCTGGGCCCTCCTCCTACCCACTGTCTGAACCCTTAGCAAGTTACATTGTTTAGAATTCTCTTCTGATTGCTGCCTGTATGTCTGTGGAAGTTTTAACATAGTTTCTAAGTTTACGTCTGTTATATCTTGGTGGTGGTTTTGTCACTGAACATTTCACCAAATGGTTTCATCCGAGTGTTTCCGTGTGTCAGTCTCTTTAATATTTCTATTCTGTTATCATACTCTGCCGGAATCAGAATGGAGTTCAACAGGTGCTCTGGGCATCTTTTGTGAAAATTCCTTTGTGGTGGTATTTTAGATTATTTTCACGGGATCTGGTCCTCTGACTGTCGTCAAGTTGTTAAACTCTTGTAACACAATGCCAAATCAGATTCCAGGAAGATCTGAGCAGTGGACGGCAGCTGTTTACTGATGGCCCTGCCAACAGCAACTCTCTTGCTTAATTTATTTACTTATTTTTGCATTGACTCTGGCCACGATGGGTCCTTCATGGTGTGCTCATGTGCATTTCTTAAATTGTTGCTGAGTACATTTTCCCCCGGACGATTTACTGTTTGTGTTTCCTCATGGGTCAAACCATGCTCCTCTCCTTCCCTCTATGCCCTCCATTCCTGTTGGGAAACACAAAGGCCGGCCTTCCTCACTGCTCCCTCCCCAGGAGGGCCTGGTTCTCACCTGGGCTAACTCCTCACCACACTTGTTGGGTTCCTCACCTCAGCCCTCTGATTGGCCGGGACTCGAGCTGTAGGTGGGGTGGGCGGGAGTGTGAAGGATGACACTGGGGGCTCTGTGACAGAAGCCGAAGAGGAAGTAGATTCAGGGCAGGGGCTTATCTGACTGGTTTCGAAATAGGTTCATAAAGTGAACCTTGGAGAGATTCTGGGAGAAGCCACAGGGTATCAGGGCTGGAGAGGGCAACAGAGTTCCCCTGGTGAAGGGTCACTCACTCAAAGGCCGGGAGGGACCAGGGGAAATCTCAGTGACAGAGTCTGGCTGTGGGTATGAAAAGAGCACAAGTGAGGTGATCAACAACAGCGACCTGTGGCCTTGGCAGGGGTGGAATCTGGCGGATATTGGGTGGTGTGAGCCCGTCATAGTGCCGCTCCGGTTGAAGTGCTGGCCCCTTGGTATGGCTACTCCCCTGACACCAATGCTCAGCGATCCCTCCAGGAAGGGCCTCAATGTGGCCAGTGTTTGGTTTTTTTCATGACAAACCAGAAACCCTGATTTTCTATTAGCTTAAATCTCTTGATTAAAAAAAAAAAAAAAAGTTGGCAATAAATTGAAGCCAGTTAAGATCAAAGCACGTCATATGGGTCAAATAAATTATCTGGGGGTGAGAATGGCTTGTGAGCCTCCGACCTGTGCCTCTGCCTCCTCTGACTTCCTTCCTGGGAGAGCACAGGCCCAGGGAGGTACCCTCAGAGAGGGGAGAGACAGACCGAGGGGTCCCGCAGTTGAATTCCATCTGTATGACCTTGCAGGAGGTGTTGAACCGTTGTGAAGGTTCACACCTTCTCTGTGAAAGGGGGATAATGGCTTTCTCTCAGGGTGCTGGGTGGATCCAGTGGGCTGGCACCATGTCAGGCATTTAGTAGATGCTCAGAAAATGTGTGGATAGGTTCCATGTGTGGGATCATCCAGAAAATTAGATGTAGAACCAGGCTTAGAACTTGACTCTTTTGACTACCAGTCCAGGACTTGTTCCGTATCATACTGGCTTGCTTTCATGGGCGTTTCCAGAGGTGTCTGGACACAGGCATCCTTCTGATCCTGGGAAACTGGATCATTTTAGAAGCACTTGGTTGTGCAGCAGTACTGCGCGCAAGGAATGGGGCTTTTAGCTCTGTGGACTTGGACCTGCAGGCCTCAAATCCCAGGGGATCAAGCTTCGCTGTAGTAGTGGTAGCAGTAACAGTGATAAGACACACTGTTATTTTATGTATCGACAACTTTATAAAAAAGACAATGCTGCTAATTAAACCATGACATGTGGGCCCTGGCTGGTGGCACAGTGGATAAGGCGCTGGCCTGTGAACCCAGAGGTTGCTGGTTCAATTCCCGGCCAGGGCAACATGACTCGGTTGCGGGCCAGGTCTGTAGCTGGGGGCAGGTAAAAGGCAACCATGCATCAGTGTTGCTCTCCCTCTCTTCCTCTCTCCCCTCCCCGCTCTCTGAAGCATGATGAATAAAATCTTTAAAAACAGAAAAGAACCATGACATGCTATCAGTTCTAAGAGACATCCCGATTTCAGAGATGGTAAAATGGAATGGAAGAAATGGTATAGTAATAAAAGTAGTAACAATAATCTGTTAAATTTTACTGCTTACCTCAAATGTTCACGTATATGATTTTATTCATGCACTTACCAATAACCATTTGCTGAGCACCCACCATGTGCAGGCACTGTGTAGGCACTGAGGGTACAAGGTGACCAAAATCCAGGCTGTGCTCTTTGGAGGCTCTGATCCTATTAGGGAGGTGGCACAGTAGACAGTCCGGTCCAGTGTCCCTCCTTTGCATAGAGGCATCAAGGAAGGCTTCCTGGAAGAGCTGCCATTCAACCCAAGTCTAGTGGAAGATCAGAGTATATGAGTTTAACCTGTGGAGGAAGGTCAGGGGAGGAGGAGCATGCATGAGAATGCAGGCATCTTGGGGAACTTCAGGCTATTTGGCTGTGTGGGCCAGAGGCTGGAAAGTGGGGCAGAGCAGGATCATGCTGGAAATGTAAATGCCTAACTTGCTGGCTACTACTGTCAGCTTTTTTCAGTAGATGATAGGAGCTACTGAAGAGAGATATGATCACTTTGATGGCTGTGTGGATGGTAAGTGCAAGACTAGAAGCAAGGAGAGCAGTTAGGAGATAAGGCAAAATGATAGCCAACGCTTACAAAAGACTTACCATGTGCCAGATACTGTTTTAAGCTATTATCATCCTCATTTTGCAGATGAGAAAACCAACTGGTTAAGTACTTTGCTCAAGATCATCAAGCTGGTGTGAGCCAAGATTTGGACTCAGGTCCTAATCTGTGCTTTTAACCTGCACACACCCATGCATATGAATTTTGGACTCCAATTTGTGATGTATCAGTTTTTGTTTTCATTTAAAAATAATGCTTTAAAGTATGTCCCTTGGATCTCAGGGGGCTTGGTCCTCCTGGCCCACTGTCACAAGGTAAGAAAGTGGAGCTCGGGAGAAAAGCTAGTGAAGAAGTCTGTCTGGGTCAAGGCCTGCGGGGAGGGGGGCAGGCCGGGGACTGTGCTGAAATGAAATGAGGCCCTTGGGAAGTTGGCAGCTCCGGCTCTGTAAAGAAAGGGCGTTTCTGTCCTCTGGCCCTGCCTGGCAGCCACACCTGTTTTATCCTTTCCCTATGCCCAGCCAGACGTCTCTCCCAGAGTGACAGCAGCAACTGGGGACGTCTGCAGAAGCTCCCTCTCAGGCCTGACAAAGGCACTCAGAACCTGGCCCAGGCCTGCAAGAGAAGGGTGTTGGGGTGTAGGTGGGAGGGCCAAGAGATGCAGAGGGACAGCTGTGGGTGATGTGGCAGGCTCGGCCCTGCCCCAGAAGAGGTGAAGTAGATGTGAACTGAGGAGAAGGGTCTTCTGGGTTTTCGAGGATGAAAGACAGTGCAGGGACTCCTGAGCTTCATAGTTGCACCCATGAACTTTTGAGGTCTGCCTTACTCAGAAAGGACATGGCAAAAAGAGGTAAAGAGAAGGCACAGCCATCAGAGGAGTGTCCCTGTTCAGGTGGGTTGGCAGCACTGTGGAAAAGACACAAAAAGCAGGGACTTTAGAGAAGCCTTGGAGGGACACCAAAAGAGGGCACTGAGTCAGTCAATCCTGGAAAGAGTCTCTCTGGGAAGGAGGATCACCCTGAGACTGATAGGGTGGATCCAGGCTCTTTACAGAGCAAAAAGAAAGATCTTTCCTGGATGAGGTTCTTGAAAGGGAGAAGAAGCTGGTTTGGGGAGAGGGGGGTTTAGAAAGAAAAATAATTGTAATCTCTATATGAACAAAGCATGATGCAGTCATAACGCAGTATGTTGTCCTGTGATTCTCCCAAGTCCTTAGAAGGTAAGCATTCTTTCATTTTTCATGTTAATAAGTACAGTGTATCTGTTATGGCATCAGAGAAGGTATCAACTTCCTAAGATCACACAGCACCTTAGCTTTAGTTAGGCGGGACCCAAAGTCAGTCCCAGCATTGTGAGCTTGTGATTTCCTCAAGTGTTTGTACCCCCAACTCCCCACCCTCCGGTAAAGGCTAATTATTTACCTTTACACCAGGTGTGTGGGCCTTGATGGAAAGGTCATGCCCCTTATGCGCAATTGTGGATTATCTGAGAGAAAGGACAATGGAAAAAGGACACGAAGGCAGGCATGAGGACACGAAGGCAGGCATGAGGCTGTGGAAGAAGGAAAACACTCTTTTAAATATCGAGTGATAGCAGAAAATTAATGGAAGGGGGTGGATGGTGAGAAGCTGGCTTCCTGGGAAGCTTTTATCTCCCTCTTTATTGGGATATAATTCACATGCCACAAAATTTACTATTGGAAGTTTCTCAGTGAACTCAGGCTGTCTGAGAAGTGGAAACTGGTGCTGGCCACACAGGACAGGATGGATCACACTGAGCTGATGCAGTCCCAGGAAGCCCTTCTAATGTCGTGTTCTATCCTTACTGGGACCCGGAGTTTGGAATCCTGTCTAGGGTGCTTTGCTTCCTAGAGACACACTCCCTGTGAACTGGAAATCTGTACTCCTCTCTTTCCTGTGGTTTATGAAGGTTGATGGTAGAGAAAAGCTCACTCTTTAGGTATGCTCTCTCCCTCTCTCTCTTTCTTTCTCTCTCTCCCACCCACTCTCCCTCCCTCCCTCCTTCCCCAAAGGGCACCCTTCTTGGTTGCCCCAGAAGCCTGTAGGAAGGGCTGGAGCTTCTAAAACCAAAACTTTCACTTCACATGCCAGTAATTCTGCACTGTCATATCTGCAGCAAAACTGACCTCCAGGGCTTTCCCAGAAGAGCCGCAGCTTTCTTTATACATCCTCATCTGCCGACCTTTGAGAGGTAGGCTTCCCCTGCCAGGCAGGGACCTCCTGGGAGCCACCCTCCCCTCCACACACCCAGGAGCCCCTTTTGTTCCTTCTCTTCCTTTCTGAGGTGGCCTACATTTGGAAATTAGTTGGAGCGAAGGGATAAACTACTCCATCATAAACAGAACTCCTCCAGATGGCCGACTTTTGTTTCTCACGCATCCTGCCACCTCTCTACTGCCTGTGATGCTTTCTGAGTCAGGCACAGCAGCCCAGCATGGGACAGAGAGGAAGTCCTGGCGGGACTAGGCTGGGGAGTGCCCTTTGGAATTGCTCCCAACCTGTTCCCTGGAGGCTGGGCCCTGGCTGCATGGTAGCAGGCTCTTCTAGGAATGTGCTCCCCAGCTGGGTTTTCTGGTTGGTTGGGAACATCCCTGGGCTGGTCCATACTGGCTCTCAGGGGCTCACTCAAGGGGCTAGGCTCTAGAGAAAGGTCAAAATGGCCATAGGCCTACAGAGGAACCTGGCAGCAGTGGGCACTGGAGACCAAGTGACTGTGCTTTGGCTTCATTCACTTGGATGAAGTGTCAGGGAGAAGGAAGAAATAAGACAAGCAGAGAAAACAAAAAGGTTTTACATGGAGCCTCTCTGCTTGAGAGTTTAGCTTCTAGTTGGGGCAAGATGTTTTCTGCCTTTCTCTAGGGACCATGGGAATAAGAACAGAGAGGTGACAGATGATTGGTTTGCCTTGTGATCTTCTGCAAGTCACAATGTTGGTGCACCTCAGTGCTCTCATATCCCTAAACTGAGAGGAACAAAGCTCTCTCACACTCAGGGTTGTTAAGTGGTGTGTAGGGCATGTGCTTTGAGAATTATCTTGAACAATACTGACACAGCAGATGCTAACTCTGAGAGCCTGGGCTTTTCTTTTTGGAGGTGGTTCCCTCCGCTCTTCCATTCACTTTCTATAATCACAGAATCATGGATTTAAAGCTGGAAATTTCAAGAGCTCATCCACTTCAGTCCCTTGGCATAACTATCTTTATTTTGCAAATACAGCTGTTTCATCATTACTCTGAAAATCGGTCATTGCAGGGTGTAGATAAGTCCTTTTCCTCCCAGGTGGGGTGTGAGCTCGATGCACACAGGTGCTCAGGCAGCAAAGGGGGTGGAAGAGGACAGGAAGGTCATGTCCCTTAGGAGCAAGTGTGGGTTTTTCGAGGTTTAGGCATCCACTGGGGGGCAGGGAGGGGTGATGCCCTCACCCTGCAGGCTCAGAGGGCCTGTGGGGATCACATTCTGCTGTCCCTCTTCCTGAGAAAGCAACGGGTGCACCTGCTTGGCAGGACTGGCCACAGAGGAAAAGTGGTTGTCAGAACATTGTGTATTTTTCAGGTTTTTTTTTTTTTTACTTCAAAGGAAGATCTCCTTCTGACCCATTTCCTTGAAAACAAACAAAAACAAACATGGAAGGAACCAGGAAAAACAGGGCTCCCTCCCCTGGACTTTGTCTTGGTTGTGGTCCCATCAGTGAATGTGAGGGCCAGCAAGAGCCTCCTGAGTAGCAGGAATGTTTCCCTTCTTCCCAGCAGCCAGGCAGGGAGGCATCAGGGGAACAGTGGGGAGGATTAGGAGAAATACGGGCATGCAGTGAAAAGCTGCCCCCATTCTGGCCTCAGTTGGTAGAATTAAACCCAGGAGCTTTTCCTCGCGTAAGTAATTGAGACAGGGGTCATTTCTGGGAGCTAGGGCCAGTTTCTCAACAACCTCTACACCACTAGGAGGCTGCTGAGCCAAAAGTAAAACTTGGGAAGACTGTTAATAAAATGCCTTGGAGAGGACTGCGCATGATTTACCGGATCCAAAACCAGAGGATAATTCTTTGTGGAAGAAAGCGACTTGTGTCCTCCCCAACATCACACACACACACTTTCCTGGCAGGCCTGATGGGTTTCCAAACATTTCGTCACCGTCTCCTCCTGACCTTGGTGTGAAAGGAACTAGCCGCGTGGCCTGTTCCAGCAAAGCCATCGTGGGGCGCTGGCCTGGGCCGAGCGAGGGTGGCAGGGCGGCGAAGGGCTCCAGAGTGGAGGTGAGGTCTGTTGGAAATCCCCAGCCTCGGCCAGCCGCCGGAGGTTTAAAGACGCCTTCCCTGGCCTTATTTGGTCGCAGGAAGTGGGCGGTGCTGGGCCTGCGAGTGGGGAGGCCGACCCGAGACAGTCTTGCTGATGAAGTGGTAGAGCTGGTTCCTGCTCGCCGCCGTGCCGCGCGCGCCGGCCGGCCGCTGGGGCTCCGCGCTCCCAGCCCCGAGTTGTGCAATCCTTTGTAGCACCTCAGAGAGTCCTCCTCCTCCTCCGCTGTTGCCTCTGGCCCTCGCTTTTTTTTTTTTTTTCCAAGCTGTGAGCTCAACCGATGAGTCAGAGCAGTGCAATCCTGACACTGCATCGCAGTACTGGGGGTGACACGGAGGGAGGGAGAGCAATCGCAAGGCGGACACCTCTGGCGTGGGGTGCGACGAAGCTCCTGCGCTGCCAGTGAGAGGTGACAGCCAGCGTGTCCCTCCCGGGCCCTGCAAGCAAACTTCCCAGCCTCGGGAGGCGCGGGCTGGTGGGAGCCCTGTGAGTGCCGTGGGGAGGCGACGGCGCCTGTTTGTTTTTAAAATTGGGGAGTGCGTGCAGGCGGCTGGAGTCTGAGAGGATACCCAAGGTGGCGGCGGCCGGTGGCGGAAAAGGGACAGCGGATGCCGGAGCTCGGGCAGGAGCGGGTGAGTGGGGCTGCCGGATCGGTGGCTGAGGCCTGCACGAGGCGAGGCGCAGCCCGCCCCGGCGCAGCAGTCCGGGGACCCGGGGCTGCGTGCATTTGGTGGCGGCAGGGCGCGCGGGCTGCAGCTCCGCCGGCGCGGCCCTGAGCCGGGGCGTGGGGCTGCGGGGGGCGCGACGCATCAACTTCTGCGGCCTGTGCGGCTGAGAAGGAGCGTGTGTATTTGTGCGCGTGGGTGTGGACATGCGTTGGTTGCTCTGCAGCCCGCCCCTCCGTGACCCGCACCTCCCCCCAACTGTCCGCAGCTGCCTGTGCAGCGCCAACCGCGGGCGTGTTTGTGCAGCTACGCAGCTTGCGCGTGGCTCCCGCCCACCCGGGCGCGGCCCCGGCAGGAAAACCCTCCCCATCCGCGGGGCCAGTGGCAGCGGCGGCTCAGGAACACCGCTGCTCCTCCTCCGACTGAGCTAAACGTGGTGTCTGCAGGGACCGGCTTGCGTGACCAAGCTCAGACCTGGGAGGCTAGGGGAGGGGCTCGCGAAATGCAGTACCTCGGCCCGGGAGCCCCTTCCCCTTCTCCCAGCGTGCACAGGAAAGTGGGCATAGAAACCGCCCACGCTGGGAGTTTGGGGATAGAGGCACCGGGCTGGCAGGAAACAGGTAGAGGCCTAAGCTGGAGGGTTGAGGCGGGCGGGCCGGTTAGCCCCGCGCACCCTGGCGGCGGGCGCCTCGGGCCCTGCTCCAACCTGCTAGTCATATCTCTCACCAACCCCTCCCCCTCGCCGCGCTGCGGCCTGCGGAGCTCTCCCCGCGCTCCCCTGTGTACTTGGTTTGGGGGTGCCTGTCCAGGAGGCAGGGGTCCGCATTTTGTCTGGCCCCTACCTATGACAGGCTTGGTGGAGGCAGCCATACGCCCACATACAGAAGTGTGCGCACCGGCTTGCCACTCCGAGAGCCCTTGCCCAGGCCTCTGCATAAGGGCCTGGTGCCACCCTGGGGCTTTCAAGCCTCAGCCCCAAGGAAGGCACACCTTGAGGAGATACCTGCCACCTAAAGTGGAGGCCACGGGTATTCCAGTCCAGCCTCCAGAGTGAACTGTTGGAAGGATGAAAGGGGAAGTTACTCGCACCATTTAAAACTTTGTTGGTCGCAACTCTCTTGACTTCCTGCTTCCACCATCCCACATTGGACCCGTGGGCCAGGTCGTGAGTCCCCACTCAAGAGTCAGTCGGATAAGGGGAAAGCGGTTGGCTCTAGATGACTGTGGAGGCCGCTGTGGCACGTGTGTGCACGCGATCCCTGTTGGCAGTTGTGGTTGGGGGGAGGGGGGATGCGGGTTGGGGCGGGGGCTGATTTGCTCCAGCAGGGGGAGCCTGGTCTGGTAGCGGCCTGCAGGTCTGGCCTCTCCTTGTCCCTGCAGCTTCAGGATTGAGGCTGGAGGCCTGGTGAACGCGGAAGAACTGTAGCTCTGAGAAGCCTCTTCTCTCCTCTCCTCTCCTTTGGGCCAGGATGAGGGGAGGAAACCATCTGTCTTGCTCCAGAACCTCCCAGGAATGGTGTGGCACGTACCCCTTTAGAATCAGAAATACCCTTTCCAGAGGCGGCTAGATGGCTTCAGGACAAAGGGGAAAGGAGAAACCTTCCCAGGTTGAGAATTCGAGAGTTCTCTTTTTTCCTTCTGCTTTAGACATTGAGTAATGGGGGTGTAAACATTCCAATTTCTGTGATAAACCATCTCCTTGCATGGCCCTGGCCCGGAGTCCACTTTAATTGCATTGGCCTCTGGCGGGTTGCTCTAGTCTGAGTAGTCCCAGGGGACTAGGTGGTGAAGAACTTGGGGGTACCCTCCCCTCACCCCCCATGAAACTTGCTCTAGGCCTGGCACCCCACTTCCAGTGTGACCTCTCCAAGCGCCAGACTGAATCCTCACTCCCCGTGGCCCTGCCAGCCCCTCCCCCTCCCCTAGGAAAAAGTGCCCTGGAGTGTTGGTGTGGATGAGAGTTCACCTTTTAAATGTGGGATGTAAAAATAGCCCAAGTTTATTAACCAGTGTCATCCCAGTAAAGTCAATAAAAAAGTGAAAAATAAAATAAAAGCAAAAAAATTTCAAAACAAACAAACAACAGCTCAAGTGTTTAGCCCTGTGGGCCACTGCTTTTAGTAAATGAAGAAGGGGAGGGGGTGTGGAAAGAAAGACAATACACAGTTACAGACTCAGCTGAGGGCCTCTGTGGCTACAGAACCCAGAGAAGTTCTTCCTCCGGGAGCCTCTGTGCCCCTGGTGAAAGATGGAGGAGTGGGGAGGGGGGAGTAGGGCACATGCACTTAGTGTTCTGGACAAGGAATGGGCTCAGTCCAGGCCTCTTTGGCCTTGATGGCCTCTCTCCTGTAGTTGGGTCTCCCAGAAGGAAACCTTGCTCATGGTACAGCAGGGATGGCCGCAAGTAAGTGGGAGTTTCTTCCTTACACTTCTGTAGTCCTGTTTCAAATGCCACCCACTTCTTTGGAGAAGCCTCAGTCTTCTTCTTAACGCGCATTTCCACTTTCTGTAGCTGTTTATGCACATACTCTAGAGTGGTAGTGAGAAACATCACCTCAGCGCTGGAGTCTCTACCTCCTGCGTACAGCGGCAGTGAGGATTCTATGAATTAGTGTACACGAGGTGCTGAAAGCACATTTCAGTCTTATCATAGCCCCTGCTCTGTATTGTTCTTGCAATGCTGCATCTAGTAGGTGTCCAGTGAACAAACAAATGAAAGATCTCCCTCAAAAAAATGTGGACTTGCCATGTGGGGGGCCCAGTGAGTCCTACTGCTGGGACTCCTACCTACTGCACCAGTGACCCTGGTGCTGGTGGACCCGGTTTCCTGGCACTGCCCCATGGCTGGCCTCCTGGACAGTTATCCCGACCCCAGTGGGACCTCAGAGTCAGAGCCTCCTGTCTGGGAATCTGCTATCCTGGGCCTTTCTTCAGCCAGGCCTGTTGGCACCTTTCCTGCGTGTGTGCGGGCATCAGTATAGAAGCAGTCTGGAAGCCCCATTCTTCCGTGACTCACCAAAGTCTGCAGGAAATTCAGCCAGTGGTCTCATTTTGTTGGAGGGATTGATTATGTGGGGCTGAACTCAACAAACTACATGCTGGGCTAGAGCTATGTGGAGTGCATAGAAATTCCCAGTTCTTAAGCGATCTGCATTTGCATTCGAAGCAACATCCAGGATACCGTGAGACTGTGAGCTCATTTTATGAATCAGAAGCATTACAGCATAATTTCGGTGTTAGAAACTGCTATTCGGAATCCAGATCACCCTCCCTCCATCCTGTACACACACACACACTTACAGGGGCTCTCGCCATACTCTTGGTGACAGTAACAGCACACCTTGTCCACACCCACTTCCACCCCCACACTCCGAACATCATTCCTGGATGGTGTGTGGACAGTACCTGGGCAGTGACTGAAGGAAACCCCGCTGGTGCATGAGAACAAGGCCTGGGTAGACTCCAGCCTCTCTACTTGCTGGGTGGATTTGGACATTGCTTAATTTCCTGAACCTCAGTTTCCTCATCTATAAAATGAGGATGATAATAATACTTCATAAGGTTGCTGTAAAAGTTAAAAAAGATCATGCATGCAAAGCGACTGGCCCATGATATCTACTCAACAGCTACCGGCTAGCATTTCACCGGTTCCCACTAAGGTCAGTTGTGCACCTTTTGCTCCTCCCAGGAAAGAGAAAATGAAGGGTGTCCAGCAAATGAAGCTCATTGTCTAACTCCCTGGGCCCTCTGGTCGCAACAGTGTGATCCACTCATGGCTAAACCAGCCCAGACCCCGGGTGCTGGGTGCCAAGCACCCTTGCAAGCTAATCTGTCCCTGCTCGGCTTCCCAGAGATCAGATTGTGGTATCAGGAACCTACCCACCCAGGCCTCAGGCTGGTGGTAGGAGGGAGGCTGCTTTCTTGCCAAGGAAAAAGTCCCCTTGCCTTTGCTTCACCTAAAGCCTTGCTGTGTAACCTCAATGGAGGGATGTTGGGGGTAAAGCCTGGGGTGGGAGTTGCCCCTCCAAAGAAAACTATGGTTTTTCCCAATTGAAATGAGACGGGTAGTGGAGAGGGAGAGTTGTTGTTCTCTAAGATTATATAAGAAAGTTGCCACATTGCAGGAAAGAGCTGGGGTGGCGAGGGGTGGGGGGTGAGAGGCTGACTGATGGCGGAGAGGGGTTAGGGGTCTGAGGCTTCCCTGGCTCTTCTGGGAACAGAGCCTGGTACTGTGGTGGGCCAGGGAAGGTGCCCCCTTTTCCATCTGCCGTTCCCTTCAGCCACAGGGAGCTCTTGGTGTGAGCGTTATTTTTTCCAGGCAATGCTGCTTCCTCCAGGAGTCTCAGGAAGCCTGGAGGGGATTAGCCTGGGCAAGGTTTGTCCTGGCCAGAGCTTAGAAAGAGGGAAGTATATACCATTTTGCAGCCAGAAGGGGGTTACCTCTGAGACTGCCCACTTTCTCTGGGGAAGTGGGGTTCAGAAAGGAAGGAAAACGGTGACAATTTCGATTCCCAGCTTTTCCCAGCCAGTTGGGCAGACAGGCTCCAGTCCAAACTGATGTTGCCAGAACTTGCCAGTTCTTTGGAGGGGAAGGGCCCAGAGCTCAGAAAGGAAATCAGAAACGCAGGGGTGTCAAACTCATTTTTATCGGGGATGCCGCATCAGCCTCACGGTTGCATTCATAGGGTTAAATGTAACTTTAAGACTGTATAAATGTCACTACTCCTTAACTGTTAGTGAGCCAGGTAGAAACAAGGTGCTGGGCCAGATAAAACAAGGTGGAGGGCTGAATTTGGCCCTAGGGCCTTGTGTTTGCCACCCTTGGGTTAGAACATCATTTGATACAACAAGGTTGTGGTTTTGGTCCCAGGTTAGGGCATATACAAGGATCAACCAATGAATGCATTAAAAAGTAGAACAACAAGCCCTGGCTGGTGGCACAGTGTATAAAGCACCAGCCTGCGAACCTAAAGGTCGCTGGTTCTATCCTCAGCCAGGGCACATAACGAGGCTGCAAGCGAGGTCTCCAGCCAGGTCCGTAGCTGGAGGCAGGTGAAAGGCAACCAACCACACATTGATGTCTCCCTCTCTGCCTCTCTCCCTTCCCCCTTCTCTAAAAATAATAAATAAAATATTTTAAAAAAAATAGAATGACAAATTGATGTTTCTCTCTGTGCCTCTTCCACTTTCTCTTTCAAATCAATCATTTAAAAAAATTTTAAATGGACATCTGTTCATTAATAAGAATATTTAAAGAAATGCTTAGGTGGTAACTTGCAACCTTGAAAATGCCTGTAGGCTGGTCTTTCTCCCCCTTCCTCCTCTTCCTCCTCTTTCTCCTCCCTCCTCCTCCCTCCTCCTCATCCTCCCAGCTTGCTAGCCACTCCTGCACATACCTGGCTGCAGCTTGAATCCCCCACCCCATCTGACCTTGTTCTGTCTAATCTCCCAGCTGGCCCCTGGTCATAGCCCTGGGCTCCCCAGCTCCCAGGAGTCATCCCAGAGCTGGAAAACACTTTGGGACATCTAATCCAACTCTTTCATTTTCAAATGGGGAAGCTGAGAGACAGTGAGTTCCTTGAGGTTCTCAGAGACTGTCTCCACTTTCACCTAAGGAGGGCGGAAAGAGGCGCTGTTCTGTGGCCTGCCCCAGGTCCCCGCCTCTCCCAGTTTGAAAGTTGGGAGGGCCACTTCAGTGCAGGAAGAGCCCAGAGGAATACTGTCTGGACTCCTGGGTGTGGCTCAGTCCTCAGCTGGCTCCATAGTTATTTATTTGTCTATTTGTGTGTGTGTGTGTGTGTGTGTGTGTGTGTGTATGAGTTTTGCGGTTGGAAGACTGGATCTGAGTGAAAGCAGAAGTACTCACGCTATGTCAGCTATGCAGTGCACAGATTAGACCTTACAGGGACTGTCGGGAGAGGAAGAAAGGGAGGGCAGAGGCCCCTCTGCGGGTCCTCTTTTTTGTCCCTGCAGCAGTGCTTGCACACTTGAGTATAAACAGCCCTTCCATGTTGCTAGCAGCTGCCTTTCCTTGCTGGCTTTGCCAGAAGGGTGCCAAAAATAACCGGGCCAGCACTTCCACTTGTGGGACATTCACTGTGGTGGCCTCCGGGCTGCCTTGCTTGCCCCCTACAGCCGCCCCTCACCCGCTACCCCTGTTCCTGTGGCCCCTGCTCAGACTTCCTGTGGCCACCCTCCTCCCCAGCCTCCCTCAGGTGCTGTCAGTTTCCTCCCTCAGGTGCTGTTAGAGTGAGACCAGGAGGCTGGGGACCCCATTACAGACCTAGAAGCTCTGCCAGGTAGTATCTGGGACTTGGCCCACCATGTCCCTGCTGGCACCACTGAGTCCACGGGAGGCCTGTGCCAGATGTGCCCCTTCTGGGTTCCTAGGCCAGATGCCCCGAGTGCCTGCAGAGCCTCACACTGGGTGCTGGTGGGGGGATTCCTAGTCTCCTAGTGCTGCCCCTGGCCGGTGCTGCCGTCAGCCAGCTGTAGAACTGGAAGGGTTAGCCCACAGAGAGGCTGATGATTAGAGAAGCCGGACACAGTCTGCTGGACGCTGAAGCCCTGTCTCTTTCCCACGCAGCTTTCAGACTTCTCTGGGCTGTTTTCCTGTGTGTAGGGAACGATGCTTTAACCCTTGGAAAGAAGTGCTGATGGTAGGAATTCAGGAAACACTAGACTGGCTGATGGTGGAGATAGTTGGAGCTGGGAAGGGAAGATCCTCTGATGCTGTCATCTCTAAACACTTCACAGGGAGCCGGAAGCCCAGCCTGAGCCACAAGGCCCTGCTGTGGAGGGCAACAGGCTACGGGGTGTGTGTGCGTGCGTGCGTGTGTGCATGTATGCGTGTGTGCGCATGGGTGTGCGTGGAAGGGTTGCTGAGGAGTCACCCATGCATGGGAGGAGTGGAAAGGCTTAGTTCAGGCCTCCCAGATACTTTCCAAGCAATTCCTCCTCCCGAAACACCCCAGCCTCCGTAGTCCTGAGATCATCTCTAGGACCATAGGCTGGGGGGCAGGTGGATTCTTGGGTCTTCCTTGCTGGCTGCTGGGTCTGACCCCAGGGGCCCATCATTCCAGCTGGCTTGGCCCCAGTCCCAGAGAGTCTGGTTAGTGTGTACTTGGGGCTTGGGCTGGATGCTCTGCCATTGCCCGGTGCCAACGGCCTCTGGGTATATTTCAGGAACAATAAAGAATAAATCAACACAGGAGAAAAGGCCCTGCAGCAGCTGCTCAGAGACTGGAGAAACGAAAGGAATGTTTGAGCATTTGGCACAGGCCCTGGATCTTGACCGGAGCCTGAGAAAGGGCGTGCCACTGCCTGCATGGCTGGTGCCACTGCTGCCTGGTTGGCTGGGCAGGTGAGGCAGGTGGCTCCCTGCGCCTACTCCAAAGCCTCTCCAGGAGGCCAGGGCCGCCAGGCTAAGGACTAACCCCCACCTTTGCTGGAAGCAAGTTTTTGTGCTTCTTGGTCTCTCTCAGGTATTGGGAAGCCAAGCCACGTTGTCCCCATTGTTTTTGCTCCAAACCAACAGGAACCCCCACTCCTTCCCGCCATCCATAGGTGTTGGTCCCTTCTGGAGCGGGCCAGGCAGGAGAGCCTGCTCCACCTCTCTTCTGAGAAGAAGATGAGACACACATCGAGGACCAGGTGTGAGGAAGTGCTTGCTGGGTGTGAGAATAACCACTTGGGAGAGGCCCTGACCACAGCTGTACCCAAATGATCATGTGTACTTGGGCAACTTACTGCCTCTCAGGGCTTCAGTTTCATCAGTCATGAAATAGAAATTTGGAGCAATGATCTTGGGAGTAGGCAGGTACCACAGTCTGTCCCCCTTATTCAGGATGTAAAATGACCAGCTTTTATTTAGGAATTTAAGTTCTTGAGAAAGCACCCATCTGAAGGAGAAGAGGGTTGCTATGGCTGGGGCTGGTGATACTCATGCCCTGGGTGGGAGCCATTGACTCCAGAAGGAACCCAAGCATGGAGCTGACTTGCCTCAGACTTCAGGGTACTAGGGGATGGCCCAGGAGTCTGGGCCCCATTGGAATTTGGAGAATCTGACAAGCAGGGGAGAGTAGACTTTATTTTTAAAGCTGTTGGCCACCCATGGACGTGGGATTGGAGAGTGTTGGAGGGCTGTGGCTTCCTTGTGAGCAGATGTTGAGCCTTCTAAAGGTCAGCCCAGTGGTGGTGTTCACCAGAGGCGTCTTCGTCTTCAAAGCCACGCCCAGTCGCTTTTACACACCTTACCTGACCAGCCCCGCTTCCAGAACATCATGGAGGTTTTCAGGCCAGCTGAAGCTGCTCTTTGGGGGGAAGATGTGAGCAGCCCAGAGGGGCTGCCATCCACTCCAGACAGTCTGGGGTGGTGCCTCAGGTAGGAGGCTGAGCCTGAAGCTCTAGGGGAAGTTTGCGGAAAGAGTTCTGGGTTCCAGTCCTATTTGCCTCTCCAGTCCTGTGACCTCAGGCCACTCATTGGACCCCTTAGATATTCAGGTTCCTCGCTGAGAAAGGGGAGAGTAGTAATACCTACCTTTCACTGAGAAGTAAACAGGATCGTGTGTGTAGAGTGCTTGGCATATAGTACGCCCTCAAGAATTGTTAGAGGTGATGAAGATGGTAAAGTAGAAAGCCCTAGTTTTTGGTGTTGGGATTTCAGCCTTGCCCAGTGTCTTGCCAAATATGGGCCCTTTCTGAATAGAGACATGAAGCATTGTTATTGGAGTCCCTGATTCTGGGCCCTGCTTGCTCCTGGCTGTGAATCTATCTTCAAGCAAGTTTCTTTCCTTCTCTGGGCTGCTTTGTGGAATGAGGAACTGGACTAAGTGAACGCTGACATCCCTTGATATTTGGAATCTGTTCAGCTTCCCCGGTTGGACCCTGAGGTGCTGGTCGACTCTGAATAGTGGTAGGAGCCACCTTTCTCCATGTGGGGTGGAGGCTCTTACTCCAGAGTGAGATCTTTCTGACCCTGCCACCCCCTCCCCTCAAAACCCTGTGGGCTCACCCAACTTCCAGGGGGTTTTAAGGGTTTCCCCCAATCTTGAGGGGAGCCTGTTTCTGGCGGCCTGGGACTGGGATCTTTTTCTTGGCTGGCAGGCGGGGGTGTTATATACTGTGCTCTACTTGGAAATGCCCCAAGGAAAAGCAGCAACTCCGGGAGGGAGCATGAAGACGGGGGGTCCATAGCTGGCTTTGTAGGATTCTCATGTGCAGCATTCCTTCTAGGCCCACAATGTGTATAGATTTGGAATTTTTCTGGAAGGATGATGGAAAGACCAGGGACTTTGAAGGCAGACAACATGGATTTGAATCTTGCTTCTACTACCTTAACAGCAGGGCCTCAGTTTCCCTCTAGAATAGGGATAATAAGACACCTTGATGGGTAGAGTGTTCTATAGCTGTCTGTTAGGTCTAGTTGGTTCATAGTGTTTGAGTCTCTTATTTTCTTATCAGTCTTCTGTTTAGTTCGTCTGTCCATTATTGAAAGTGTAATATTGAAGTCTCCAAATATTATTGTTGACTTGTCTTTTTCTCCCTTTAATTCTGACAGTATTTACTTAATGTATTTTGGGGCTCTGTTGTTAGGTGCATATATGTTTATAATGGTAATGTCCTATTGATGGATAGACACTTTTATCATTATAAAGTGTCCTTCTTTGTCTCTAATTCTTATTTTTGTCGTAAAATCTATTTTATCTAACATTTACATAGCCACTTCAGCTCCCTTTTGATTGCTATTTGCATGGTACATCTTTCTCTATTCTTTTACTTTCAATCTATTTATGTATTTACTTATTTATTTATAGATCAAAACTTTTATTTTTTAGATTTTATTCATTATTTCTAGAGAGAGGGGAAGGGAGGGAGGGAGAAAGAGAGAGAAATGTCAATGTATGGTTGCCTTTCACCTGCCTTCAGCTGGGGACCTGTCTAGAGACCTGGCCTGCAACCTGGTTATGTTCCCTGGCTGGGAATTGAACCAGCGACCCTTGAGTTCACTGGCTGGTGCTTAGTCAACTTAGCCATACCAGCCAGGGCCATATTTGTGTCTTTAATTTAAAAAGTGTGTGTTGCCCCGACTGGTGTTGCTCAGTTGGTTGGGTGTCATCCCACAAAGTGAAAGGTCACCTATTCGATTCCTGGTCAGGGCACATGTCAGGGTTACAGGTTGGGTCCCCAGCTGGGGTGCATACAAGAGGTAACCAATTGATGTTGCTCACATTGATGTTCCTCTTTCTTTCTTTCTCATTCCCTTCCCTTCTCTAAAAAATAAAATTAAATACATAGAGTGTGTGTCTCTTATGAGAACAGCATATAATTAGATTGTGTTTTTTAACCTACCTTCCCAACCTCTGCCTTTTAATTGGAGTGTTTAATTTATTCAGATTTAAAGTAATTATTGATAAGATAGGATTTATGTCTGTCATTCTGCTATTTGATTTCTATCTCTCTTTTTTTTTTTTTTTTTTTTCTATTTTTTTTAAAGATTTTATTTCATCATTTCTAGAAAGAGGGGAAGGGAGAGAGGCAGAGAGGGAGAGAAACATCAATGTATGGTTGTGTTTCACCTGCCTCCAGCCACAGACCTGACTGGAGACCGGTTTTGCAACCTGGTTATGTGCCCTGGCTGGGAATCGAACCTGCGACCTCTGGGTTCGCAGGCCGGGGCCTTATCCACTGTGCTACCAGCCAGGGCCATGATTTCTATCTCTCTTATGTCTTTTGTTTGTTTGTTTGTTTCCCTGTTACAGCCTTCTTTGTGTTAGATATTTTTGAGTATGCCATTCCTGACCTATAAAGGGAGAAGACAAAGAAGCGTGAGGGTTGAATGCGATGTTGCCTGCAATGTACTTAGCATAGTGCCTGGCAAGTATCATGTAAGTGTTCAGGAGACATGGGCAGTTGGTTAGGCTGAGGCACTGAAAGAGCCATGGGCAGCCTAGGGCACGCTGAGAGAAGAGTCTCCCCAAGGCTCCAGGGGATCCATCGTGTCTCCTGGGCAGGGCACAGCACTCTGGCAAGTGGCTCCTGCAGGGAGTGAGGAGGGATGGGTCCTGGGAAACTGCCGTATGCCAGCCCCTGACTCTCTTTGTAGTTATTCCCCTGCTGTAGCACATGGGCCACTTTGACTGCTTATGAAGCCTTGCAGATTTCCTACCTTGAGCCAACCCCTGGCCCTCACTAGACCCATGAAGCAATCTGTGAGGGTGGGTTGAGAACCACTGCTCGACACCGTGGGGCTGCAGGGTGTGCTAGAGACCCGCTTTGGAGTGGCAGGCTTGGATCAAATCCTGACTCCTTGCTCGTGACCTCAGATTGTGACCTGGAACAAGTTACTTTTCAGAGCCAGCTTTCCACAGTGTTCACACACATTGAGTATGTGGGCAGTGCTGGTGGCTACTATTTCAAACAGCAGTTGCTCTTTACAGAGGTGTTTCTTTGATTCCTGGGTACAAGCTTTGTCCCTCCTTCCCTGCCTGGGGCTCCTCAGTTCCTTCCAGGTAGGAACCAGGGAACAGTGGCTCCTGGACAAGACACGTGGCTACCCGTCAACCAGTCTGCTGTCCTCTCTATAGGGCCACACTTTCTCTGGGCCAGGGGTGTCAAACTCATTTTCGCCAGGGGCTACATCAGCCTGGAGTTTGCCTTTAAAGGGCCAAATGTAACTTTCAGACTGTATAAATGTAACTACTCCTTAACAGTTAAGTGAGGTGCCAGGCCGGGCTGTATAAAACAAGGTAGATGGCCAGATTTGGCTCGCGGGCCTTGTGTTTGCCACCCGTGCTCTGGGCCCTGCTTCTCCCAGCCTTGATGCAAAGACAGAAGGGGACTGAAGAAGCATTATGATATAATGGTTAGTACCAAGTAAGAGCATGAAGATTCAGAAAGAATAAGAACAGTATATGCTGGAGGACTGCCTGGAAGAGGTAGGGCCTTGAAGGAAAGAGATTGTCAGAGTGGAGGTAGGGGTTCCAGGAAGAGGGAAAAGCTCCAGAAAAGGCTCGAAGTCAGGGAATTCTCCCTGGGGTGACCTAGTGTATCTATCTCTTTCCCCTGCACGGGCCACCTTGCAATATAATCTGTGTGTTTCTGTGTCTGTCCTCCACGGGACGGGGAGCCCTGTCCCACGGGATGGGGACTGTGCCTTGTCTCCTGTGTCTCTACAGAACCTACTGCTCAGCAAATGTTTGTTGAGCGGATGAGGAGGCCGTGAGCACACCTGCAGGGCTGCAGAGAGTGTGTGTGCTAGGTGTGGGAAGGAGTAGGTAGGGCGAGGCTGGGTTAAGGGAGGCCCCTGTGAGTGGCCTCCCATGTATCTTGGCCCAGGGCAGAGCCTGGCACTGGGGCCAGAAAGCCCTACCCTCGACCCGCTGGGGAGCCAGGCCTTTCCAGAAAGGAAGGGAGGAACTGGAGCAGCCTCTGGTGAGGAAGCTCTGTAGGGTGTAGAAAGGGTTGTGAGGACACCAAGAGCCCCACTGGTCTCCAGGAGCCCCCTTCCAAAGGTTCAGTCACCTAAGGACCTGGCCACAGGGACAGCTGCTACATCTTTTCTGTAGAGAACCTAAACCTACCAGCTTCCACCCCACTACCTCTGGATTCCAGAGTTCTGTTGGAAGGGGTTTTCCTGGGACTGCTTGTGGTCCTTTGCAGCCTTTGCCCAGGGGGAGGTGAGCATGCCCCCCACCGTGAGAGGAAGCTGAGCCTGAGGGTTTGCCCAGGACAGTGTGTTCTCTCTGCCTCAGTTTCCCCTCACAAAATGGATCTGGTTATCTTGGCTTCTCAAGGACACTCTAGGGATGTTTCCAGGGCCATGGGACAGGGTACAATAAAGGTGGCTGCCTGAATGAAGCCCTGGGAATGCTGCATCAGGCCGAAGATTCCTCTCTCACAGGTATCCCTTTAGACGCTCCTCAGGGCAGGTAGCTTGTGGGCCAGCAATGGGAGAAGAATTTGTGTTTAGCTTAGTTGATGAGGGCCTGGGACCACTGATTCAGTGGTTGGGGTAGGGGTTAGGAGGTGGGGTCTGTTCGCTTTATCTCAGCACCATGGAAATTCTGGTCAGGGAGAGAACCTGGAAGTCGGGGCTGGGCAGAAGCCTAGGGTGGACACACTGGCTGTGAGTAGTGCCTCTGGCCGGGCCTGCTCTCACTCACCCTCACCTTGGGTGCAGTCTTGAATGAGCATCCCAAGAGGCAGATGCAGGCCAGATGCCAATTACGGCATTCTGCAGCTGGCTGTGTGCTGTGGACAAAGAAATAGGCACCAGGAATACGCCACACTGAGTGTGGTGACGAGGAGTTGCTAGAGGCTCATAGTGAATGAAATTCCTGGCTCAACGTTGGCATAAGGGAAGGTTTCCCATGGGAGCAGTGTCTGAGGCCTGAAGGATGAGGAGGACTTGACCAGATAGCAAAGGTGGGAAGGTGTCCTAGGCAGAAGTACTGCCTGACCAGAGACTTGGAAACAATGGGAACAGTGCACTGGGGCAGGAATAGCTCTGAGTGATGGCTCAAGTGTGGCGGGTTGGGAGAGGTGGCAGGAGCCCAAGTCTGCAGGGACTTGTGGGCAGGAGAGGGTGTTGAGGCTTTGTCCTGAGATAGCCTCTTCGGTGCTCAGGGAACTGGCTGGCTTGGAGATTTGGGGCCTTGCTGAATGCCACACTTGTGTTTAGTTGCCCCGTAGTTAGAGTTGCATGAGCTCTGACTCCCTTCTTCCTAGTGCTGATGTTGTGGGGCTAGGGGTGGCCTAGGTTGTAGCAGCAGGAGCTTGGAACCTCACCTCCAAAGGTCAGAGGGGCCCTTCTGTCTCCTGCCATCCTCACATCAGAATGGAGCCCTCGCTGCCAGGACCAAGCTAGGCACCTCCTTCCTGGCCTGTGTAACCTTGACTCATGATAGTCTTCTCTCAGGTGGCCACACTGAATGCGCCATGCTTGTGATTGGCCTTGTTCCCCTGAATGGTCCTGGCCTTGCTCCAGTACCCTGTGGTGAGGGCTCACTGGACTCTCCAGCGAGTGCTGGGCATGTGGCAGGATTGCTGATGGCACATGGGGAGCAGTATGTGTTCACATAGCTGCCCCTGGGGGGCAAGGTATCACCATCAGCACAGAACACCCAAAGCCCTTTCCAGCACCCTCCCTCATGTGTCTGCAAAACACCTATATGCATTTAGCATCATTTTCTTTTCTTGGTGCACATCACTTTCTTCTGCAGAGAGAAAGAGCTTCTCACTATAGATCCTCCTGAGGGCCTGTAAGGTCTTGGGAAGGGAAGAGTGAATAGAGCCATGACAAACAGTGGAACAGAGTAATAGAGTGGGTTGCGGTGTCGTGGGCCCCATGGTGACTGTGGGTTTCCTTTTGCAGTGTTCCTGCCTCCGTTGTCAGGGGGCCTGCAGCCGGTAGCAGGGGGGAGCCGTCTGCAGGAGCTCCTCATTAACCCTTGTCCTGGCAACCCTGAGGAGCTGGCCCAGAGGTCAGCAGCCTTTGGTAGAGGTAGCCTCCTCCCTCTTCCTTGCTGTGAGGAAGGCCAGGCCTACTTCCATCAGAGGGACAAGGAGTGGGCTGGGCAGAAGAAATGGGAGGAAGTGACTCAGTCCTGGCCAGAGTTGCAGGCTGTGAAGTAGTCAGGTGTGAGAACTGAAAGCTCCACCAGCAGCCACCAGAACCGAGGCAGCAGGGTGGACTTGCGGGGGCTAGAGGTAATTAATCCATGTCCAGAAAATCCTGGCTCTGAGATGTTGGCACATGTCTTGGGGGTAAGGAATAAGAGCTTGGTCTCAGTCAGACACATTTATGTTCAAGTCTTGGCTCTGCAACATAATTAATGTGGGATCATTGGCAAGTTACTCCCTCTGAGCCTCATCTAGCTCATCTGTAAAATGGAGGTTAAAAATAATGCTTGGGCTGCTTTATAAGGCTGTTGTGAGAATTCAACACATACAAAGTACTTTAGGACCTGCCTGGCACAAGTACATTGTTATGATTATGATTATGATTAACAGCAACAACTACTACTACTCAGTGCTCTGCTGCCTTGGTGTGTTCCCTCCCTTCCTTCTTCCATGATTCCAGGCATCTTCCATACTTCTCTCCATCCCCCCAGGTAATGACTTTCTTCTCTGAGGGTCCCAGCTCTAGGTGTGCGAGCTCAGCACTCTTAGCCAGCCACCCAATGGGGGTGACAGGGGGGCCTCTTCAGAAGCTTCTGGGGGAATCCAGCCTCCCCAAAATTGGCCCCCTTGCTTTGGAACCTTACTCAGCAGCCTCCTTGACGTGCAGGGTCAATGGTGGGAGGCAGACCAGCTGAACTTAGTCCCTCTGGGCCTGACCTAACAGCTGCAGGTGACTCAGCCTGGGGGTGGCAGGAGCAGCCCTGCGCTGGACCCCCATTCACTGACTCCCCCTCTCCTCCCAGCCCAATATGCAGAGCCTGTCTTTTCTAAGGTGATGAGTTGCCATCCTGCGCCTGGTGTCTGGGTACCCTCCACCAGGTGCATACTCGCACGTGCACCTACACTGCACAGGCACACACTCGCATGTGCACCAGGTCCCATCTGCCACGTGGGCTTTCCCTTCCCCCAGACTCCCAGCCCATGCTGCAGCTCACAAGGCAACGGGGCTGGGGGAGGTGGGGAGAGGCACTGAGGACACCAGGACACGCGGACCTCCAGCTTCCCCTGGGCACCTTCCTCTCCCTTCCCCTCCTGTGTGTTCTTCCTGCCTCTCTTGCTTCTGCAGACACGTACTCCTAGTTTGTTCTCTCGCTGATTGAGGAGGCAGGGCCCAGCTTCTGTCGCCGGGACGGTCCCATTCAGCAGCTTCTTGATGGTGCCCAGGACTATTTTCGGTCTGGGGCTGAGCCTTTGGAATTCTGCTCCAGATTGGGTTAGCTGCCAGGGAAGGAGAGTTCAAAGCAAGACAAGGGGTTTGTTTAAAAGGTGCTCGTTCTCTGTGGCCCTCAGCACTCGGCTTGTCCAAATCCTGCCCCTTGTGCTAGGCCTGGGGCGTGACTCGGGTGCCCTCCTAGCCTTTCTCCCTCTCCCAGCTTCCAAATGTGAAGACAAAGGGGGTGCAGCCCGGGAGAGTGTCTCACTCCCTTCAGGGCCAGGAGCTGAGGAAGGAAATGGAGGAGGAAGTTCCTCCCCTTCTGGGTGCCGGGTGAAAGTGAAAGGCAGACGGGGGGCCGGAGTGAGTCACGCAGCTCAGGGAGGGGAAGGGCTGGGGAGCTGCGGAAGCCTGTGCTGGAGTGATAGCACCGGAGCCTCCCTGGGGGGAGCCTCGCTGGGGCCAGCGCATCTCGGGGTGTAGCCAGGGCTTCGTACCAGTGCCTGCCAGGTACCGCCCAGACCCTGCCCTCTTCTGCTTTCTGCTGGTCTCCTGGGAACTCCTAGGCTGCTAAACAGTGACCTGCAGCACGGACAGGCTGAGGTCGGCCCGGACTTGCAGGCTTCCCCAGGGTTTCCATAGCTCCTCCTCCCCTTCCCTCCCAGCCGGAGCGGCTCAGGAGCAGAACATTAATTAGCCTGAGGAAGAGGTGGGTCTGCAGCGCCCACCCTCTCCAACTTCTCAGGGAGGAAAATGTAACCCTTCCTGAAGAATGAAAAGCTTTGAAAAGACATGCAAATTATACATGTAAGTTAAACTGGTCTTGGTTCTATGTTCTGTAGCAGGATAAATAGAGCAACTTGGTTTTTGTTTTCTGTCGGTTTTAATCAAGTTAGAAAACAAACAAAGAAGCACTTTGGTCATACCACGTCACAGAGACACCTTCCGGACCTAAGTTCTAGCAGTCCGCACCCCTGAAGCCTCCCATCTGTTGCTCCGGACACCAGGAGCTCTTCAGCAGGGGAGCAGGGTGGGTGAGGACTACCCACCCGCCACCAGGCAGCATCCAGCCTCCATCCAGCCTGGGCTGCAAAACAGGTTCTTGTGCTAGTTAGGAGAAGACTCTGGCAGTCACAGTCCCACCCAGCAGGCCCTCCCAGGGGTGGGACCAGGATGGCACACACCCTTCTGGGACCTCACCGGCAAGCCTCCTGCGAAGGACAGGAGCCTAGCCCTGGGCCCTGGACTCTGCAAGGACCTGGTGGGCTCCTGCCACTGGGGCAGCACAGTTGACAATGACCCCTGTTCTCGCCACTTTCTGTGGCCGAGTGTCAGACGAGGCATTGGCTGAATACAGCTACTTCTGGGTCTGCCTGAACAGATGGGAGAGGACCAGGCCTGGCGTGGCCTAAGAGGGGAAAGGAACCCAACATGGCCTTTGCTGCCTTGACCACAGGAGCTCAGGCTGGATGGCAGCCCCACATTCCCCCTTGGCAGATGCTTTTGTGTAATTCGCGGATTGCATAACCCAATGCACTGCAGGGCCTCCGAGGCCCCGCTCCAGGCTTGTGCTGCGTCGGGGGTCCCCTGGAACTGTGGCTGACACTGTTACTATGCTTCCGTCTGCAGGTTCCAGGACCCTGTGGAGCATCATGAACTGGGAAGACGAGACAAGCTCAAGAGTGTCTCCCTGAAGAGGAAGGAGCGGCCAGCAGTTCTTTCTCCCTGCGCCGGGCCGCACAGTCCAGCATTTTTCTCTGCCCCTGCTCAGCGCCCACCGGCTCTGGGGCTCGGGCTTGGCTTCCAGCAGGACTTTCCCCCAGGGGATGGGCAACTGGTAAAGTGGGTCTCTCTGCCCGGGCCCAGTTGGCCACACCATGAACCTCCAGGCCCAGCCCAAGGGTCAGAACAAGCGGAAGCGCTGCCTCCTTGGGGACCAGGACGCAGCTTCTAAGGAGCAGCCCCCACCCCTGCAGGCCGCACAGCAGCCCCCGGCGCCCCCGCAGCCCACCCGAGTGAAGGAGGAGCCTTCTTACTTTGGGCACGAGGGTCCGACGGGGGCCGCCCCGGCCTCCCAGCCTCTGGAACTGCCCAACAGCCTGGCCCTGCTGAACTCCGTGGTGTACGGGTCGGAGCGGACCTCGGCGGCCATGCTGCCCCAGCAGGTGGGCTCCAAGTGGCCCAACGCGGTGATGGCCCCGGGGCGGGGCCCCGAGCACGGCGCGGGCGGGGGCATCAGCGACAGCGGGTGGCAGCAGCAGCCGGGCCAGCCTCCGCCCCACGCGGCGTGGAACTGCCACAGCCTGCCCTTCTACGGCGGACACAAAGGGAGCCCGCATCCCGGCATGGGGGTCGCTACCTACTTTAACCACCCCGAGGCCCTGAAGCGAGAGAAAGGCGCGGTGCCGCCGCTGGACCGCTACGAAAACGCCGCGCGGCCGATGATGCCGCCCAAGGTGCAGATGGAGGTAGGGCGGCCCCAAGCACCCCTGAACTCGTTCCACGTGGCCAAAAAGCCCCCAAACCAAACGCTGCCCCTGCAACCCTTCCAGCTGGCGTTCGGCCACCAGGTGAACCGGCAGGTCTTCCGGCAGGGCCCGCCGCCCCCCAACCCCGTGGCCGCCTTCCCGCCGCAGAAGCCGCCGCCGCAGCCGCAGGGAGCCCTGCCGCAGATGCAGCTGTTCGAGAACTTCTACCCCATGCAGCAGCCGTCGCAGCCGCCGCAGGACTTCGGGCTGCAGCCGGCCGGGCCGCTGGGGCAGGCCCACCTGGCTCACCACCACGGCATGGTGCCCTACCCCTTCCCCCCCAACCCCGACATGAACCCGGAGCTGCGCAAGGCCCTCCTGCAGGAGTCAGCCCCGCAGCCTGTGCTACCTCAGGCCCAGATCGCCTTCCCCCGCCGCTCGCGCCGCCTCTCCAAGGAGGGCGTCCTGCCCTCCGCCGCCCTGGATGGGGCTGGCACCCAGCCCGGGCAGGAGCCGGCCGCCAACCTGTTCCTGCACCACTGGCCCACGAAGCAGCCGCCACCGGGCCCCCTGGCGCAGCCTCACCCTGAGGCCCTGAGATTCCCGCTGGAGCTGAGGGAGTCGCAGCTGCTGGCTGATGGGGAGAGACTGGCACCCAATGGCCGGGAGCGGGAGGCCCCCACCCTGGGCGGCGAGGAGGGCCTGCGGGCAGTGGGCGCGGGGGACTGCGGGCAGGCGCTGCGCGGCGGGGTCATCCAGAGCACGAGAAGGAGGCGCCGGGCATCCCAAGAAGCCAACTTGCTGACCCTGGCCCAGAAGGCAGTGGAGCTGGCCTCGCTGCAGAATACCAAGGTGAGAGGGGCAGGGGTGGGGCCGGACCTGGCAGGGCCCAGGTGAGGTGTGTGGGGAGAGCAAGTGACTCCAGGTCCACAAGGACGCTTTTCTCACTTCACTGGAGGAAATGAAAGAACCCATACATTTCAAGGAGTTCTAAACTCCCTGCTTGCAAGGAGTCTCCACCTCGGAATATCCATACCCCAAGGGAAGACGAGGTGAATGCATTGGCAGGAAGCGCAACATACCATCATCGCCAGTTGGCTTCCTCATTTGAGGCTTGAAGGACTGGGAGTAGAGGGAGGTGAAATGATTTCCAGACCCAGTGTGCTAACAGACAAGAACATGGCAGTTTTTACACAGGTGATTACACTTGCTGAAATGCATCAAACTGTAATTTAAAATAGTTGCACTTAGTTGTGTAAATTATACCACAATAAAGCTGATTTTTAAAAGAAAAGACTGTAACAATGGGGAAGAAGGATGAACAGAGTGTGAACACTTGTATTGTACTTGGAGTTTCTTACACTTGATCACAAATAATTGATCATCAAACCCCATGAGGCAAAAAAACAAAACAAAACAAAAATCCCTATGAGGCAAATGCTGTTATTTACTATTTTATTGCTAAAGAAACTGAGCCCCAAGTGGGATTTCCCAAGGTCATAAAGCTGGCATGGAAGCCTCGTATCTGACTCTAAAGCTAGTATTTGCCCTTTCCTGCACTTGAGGCCTCTACCCTCTGTGCCTGTAGGGCCAGGCTGACATGTAGAAGGCTGCAGAATTTAAAGTCACTCCAGCCAGTTGCCAATGGGGAAATAAATACAGAGGCCACCCTTACCTTGCCACAGGTTCCTTACTTAACTTTCTTTTACAGAGCTATGTTTCGAATATTTAGATACTTTGTCACATGCCACTCCCTGTGCAGGCCAGGAAAAACACATCTGTGGCACTTGTGGCCAGCTGGCGACCTGCTCCAGGCCTGGATGGGGGAACCTGGCAGAAAGGAGGTTATAGAGAACATCTGGGAATGTGGTAGGGAGGAAGGGGGTCAGGGAAAGGTGAGCAGAGATCATTGGGAACCACCACAGGTATTTGAATCTCTGAATCAAATGGGACTAGGGGTCCTAGATCAGGAAATCGGGACTTATCTTCTGAACCTCACCTCCATTCCCCTTCCCTTCCCTTCTCCAGGATGCCAATGGCTCTGAGGAGAAGCGGAAAAGTGTGTTGGCTTCAACTACCAAGTGTGGGGTGGAGTTTTCTGAGCCTTCCTTAGCTGCCAAGCGAGCACGAGAGGACAGCGGGATGGTGCCCCTCATTATCCCCGTGTCTGTACCTGTGCGGACTGTGGACCCAACTGAGGCAGCCCAAGCTGGAGGTGTTGACGAGGATGGGAGGGGTCCTGAACAGAACCCCACTGAACACAAGCCATCGGTCATTGTCACGCGCAGGCGGTCCACCCGTGTCCCCGGGACTGATGCCCCAGCTCAGGTACGAGAGGCTCCCCATGCGAACACCTCTGGTCCCTGAGTGCTCCTGGGGACCTGGTACCCTATGGGAAAAGGGCAACAGCTCCAAACTAAACTGGACACATGCATCATGGGGGATGAGGCCGTTTTATACTTGAAATTGGGATGGTCTAGGAAAAATCTAGGATGTGTGAATCTCTTTCATTTCAGGTCACCAAATTTTGTTTGGGCCTCTAGTGTGGGGCAGGCCCTGGATTAGGCACTGGGATGCAGAGATGTTTGCTTGGTCTGTGGTGCAAATGTACATGTTGAAACCTCCTACTAAGATGGAGATTTTTTCCGTTTCTTCTTTCAATTCTGTCACTGAATGTTTACTACATTTTGGTGCAATGTTATTAGTTGCATATTCATTTAGAACTGGATTAGAGACTTTATCACTATGAAATGTTTCTTTCTATCTTCAGTAATCTTTTTGCCTTTTAAAGTCTACTTTGTCAATACTTAACTTTCTGTTGGTTAGTGTGGGGGCAATGTGTACCGCTTCCATTTTTTACTTTCTGCCTTTCTGTATCCTTCTACCTAAGGTGTATCTTTCAAGTGGCATATAATTGGAGTTTGTTATTACCTGTTCTAGTAACCTTTGTTTTTTAACTACAGCTTTACATTTAATTACATTTAATGTAATTATTGCTGTGCTTGGGTTTGAATCTACCATCTACTGTGTGCTTTCTGTTTATCCCGTCCTGCTTTGTCTGCCCCCACCCCCCACCCCACTTTTTTCTTTTCCTTTAAAGTGAATGGGTTTGCAATTTCATTTCCCTTCTTCATTAACTCATTAGTAATATACTTATTTATTGCACTTTTAGTGAGCACTGTAGCAGCCTTTGTTACATGGATTTCTATGAGAGAATGAAGCCCTATAGAAAGGGATTTGAGTGATTATTCTCTCAATTCTCTGGAGGATGGTATTATTGTACATAGCTAGTACAATTCTATATGTATGGGGAGAAATGTTAACTTGTTACATACCATGAGTGTCTTATAACATTATGGCTTAATCCACTGAATGAGAAGGGCCACTAGGGATTAAAATGTGTATTCTTGGCTTACCAAAATCTAATGTAAGTTAGCATTTTACCTCTTCCTAGACAATGCAGAGTTCTTATAAAATACTTAACTCCACCCCCATCCCTAACTTACAGAATTATTGACATTTATCTTCATTCTCTCTATATTTTAACACAATGTTAAATAATAATGTTAGGACATTATAGCATTATTGTTTTGATCAGTTATTCATTTCAGGTTAATTCAAATATTTCCTCTTTATTTCTTCTCATATTGCCAGGCTTCTATCTCAGATCATTTATATGCTGCTTGAAGAACATCCTTAATATTTCCTATAATGTGAATCTGTTGGTGATGAATTTTATTACTCTTGGATTGCCTGAATGTATTTTTATTTCATCTTTGATTTAAAAAAGATTATTTTGCTAGGTAGAGAATTCTGTGTTGGTAATTATTTTCTTTTGTCAAATTTAAAGATATCATTCCATTATCTTCAGGCTTCCATTGTAGTCACAGTGTTCAGAAATCACTAGAAGCCATATTGTTGCTCCTTTGAATGTAAGATATCTTTCAATCTTGTTGCTTTTAAGGGTTTTTGCTTTGTTTTGTTTTCTGCCATTAACTGTCAGTGGGTTTGCCATTATACGTAAGTGTGGTTTTCTTTGTAATTACCCTGTTTAGAGTTTGTCGTGCTTCTTGAATTTTTTTTTTTTTTTTTTTTTTGGTCCCATTTTCTCTCTTCTCCTTCTGAAACTCTAGCTACACATTTGTTAGGGCTTTTTACCATATCCCCTATTGTGTCTTTTATTCACTTTTAAATATTTCCCTTAAAAAAAATCTGACTTATCCTTTAGTTCATCAATTCTCTTTAGCTGTGTTTAATGTGCTGTTGAGCCCATTCACGGAGTCCGTATTTTCAGTTACTTTGTTTTTCAATTACCAAATTTCCATTTGGTTCATTTTTAGAGTTTCTAGTTCTTGAAAAATACTTCAACTTTGTCTTTTATTTTATTGCATAGGTTTTTTAAAAAGTTTATTTCTGATAATTTCATTAATAGGATCCCTATAGGTCTGTTTCTATTATCTGTTATTTCTTGTGTTTCAATCACATCTTGGTTTCTTGTATATCTGTTTTTTATTTATTTATTTTTTTCAATGTATGGTTGCGTTTCACCTGCCTCCAGCCACAGACCTGACTGGAGACCTGGTTTGCAACCTGGTTACGTGCCCTGGCTGGGGAATCGAACCTGCGACTTTTGGGTTCGTAGGCCAGCACCTTATCCACTGTGCTACCAGCCAGGGCTGTTTTTATTTTTAATATCAGACATTATATATGAAAAGTTATTGAGGTAATTAAAGACTCTGAATGATGTTCTCTTCTTCCAGAGAGAAGTTATCTTTGCATCTCAATGGTAGCAAAGAACACCAGCTATCCTGGGTTACTTTAATTTAACCAGAGATTAAATTGTGATAGAGATGAGATGATTTGAAGTTGGGCATTATTCCACGTGAAGACTAGTCTACATCTGATTCACCTTTATTCTGAGGATACAGCTCTTTGGAGTTTCTACCCACAGCCAGAGTTGACTAGGTTCTGCTTCCTTGACAAGCCCTAAATTCCAACATTTATTCTGCAAAGTCCTAAACTTTATTAAGCACCCAACTCACTTTCTCAGCCTCTCAGTTGCCTCTTCAGTCATGACATCCACTCTTGGGAGAACAGAACTCCAAATCCTGGTTCACTTCTTTGACTTTTCTACTTTTCTGGATCTTGGCTCTCTAATTCTTGGCCAACTTATGTACTCTCTGGTACCTTCTTCAGAAATGTGGTTTTGATATTGAGTCCAGATCGCTTTTAGTTATTCTCAGCTGGAGAGTTGCCCTCCTGCCTGCCCTCCATAACGGAAAGGGCAAGACTATCATGAGCAACAGAGTCTCTGCTCTCTGGGGTCTTATTCTCTGCTTGGAGGAAGGTTTGTGGTAGAGGCTGGAGGCCTGGGAAGCTTGCCCTGGGGGTGGGCAGGAAGGAGCCTGAGCACCTGCACAGTTCAACACATCCATTTCAAAGATGAGGAAGCAGATTCAGAAAAGGCAAGAGATGTACCTAAGATCGTTCAGCCAAGTAATGGCGGGCCTAACCCTGGGATTTGGAGCTCCCGAATCCCTGTCCCTGAGTACTTTACCCACACCAGGCTTTTAGGAGAGATTTATATTTTGTTTTAGGTATTCAGTTATTCTTGGTAGTACAGACATTTTCAATCTTGCACAAAAGTATAGCAAATGGTATAAAGAACCATTTAGCCACCAGAAGATAGCCAGTCTTCTTTCATTTGTACCTCCACTTCTTCCTGCCCCTGGATTTTTTGAAGCATAATCTCAATACCATTATTATACCTTAAAAAATCAATATGAAAAATATTATCAAATATTCAGAATAGTTTAAATCTATTTCCCTTATTATAAAAGTACACATCATTGTAGCTATTTGAGTTCAAGTTGGACTTCTTGTCTAGCAAGAATAGGGGCCTTTGGCTCAACTTCATTTTGTTTCCTGTTTAATCATAGCATTCCTCAAGGGAGGAAGAATGAACAATATCATTTTGTCCAATTCTGCAAAAGAGCAGAGAGGGCACACATGACTAAAGGACATAGCCAGGGCCCTCCATTGGAAGGTCTAAAGGGAGTTAGAACCTGGAAAGGGGAAATGCCTCTTGTTCCCTCCCAGGCCCACTTGGTCATGGCCAGCCTCGCATGTTGACGGACTGTGTACCCAGGAAGATGATCTGGATGTTGCTTACCCGTGTTGGGCTCTGTTTCCTTACAGCTCTGCCTTCTATTTTATATGGAGACCCATGAGGCATACCAAGCAGGGAGAAGTATAAGCCAGGAGGGCCACCCTGTGACAGCATGAGTGGGCTAGCTTCTGACAGCAGGACTGATACTATGAGAACAAAAGTTCTTCAAGGACAGGGCTGTCCTGTTCATCTTGTTGGACATATGTTCCATGCCCAGCTCAGTTCTTGTCACACCGTATGGACTTTCATCCAATGCAGAGCCTAGAGTTTAAGTAGTGATAGCCGCTAGAATTTACTGAGTAGCTACTATATACCAAGTAATGTTCTCAGTGATTTCCATGTATTAATTCATCTTCATAGCTACCCCATTAGGAAGACACTTATTATACCTAGGTTAAAAAATGATGATACACACAGAGTTAAGTAATTTTAAGTAGTGAGTAAAGGAGGTGAATTCCAATCCAAGCAATCCAGCTCCAGAGCCTGGACCCTTAACTAAAATACTATAGCATACTTTCCAGCTGGAACTATAGGCTATGGCCCAAATTCAGTTGTAAGAATAGTTTTTACATTTTGAAAGGATTATTTTTGAAAATGGGCGGGAGGGGGCACTGGAGAAGAAGACTACATGACAGAGACCTCCTGTGGTCCACAGAGCCTAAATTAACTGCTCAGTCCTTGACAGAAACAGTTTGCTGACCCCTGCCTAGAGGAGGCAATGAGAGGGGCTCTGGGACTGGCCCCCTGTCTCAGGCTTGCCTTGGTGGGCGTGGTGGGCAGGCAAAGTTCCAAAGGGGAGACCAGCAAGCAATGGTCAAGACTTCAGTTTCTCAGGACATAGGAAGCTGAGCCATCTTGGTTCTATTTCCTTCTCCAGGCTGAAGACATGAATGTCAAGTTGGAGGGGGAACCTTCTGTGCGGAAACCAAAGCAGCGGCCCCGACCTGAGCCCCTGATCATCCCCACCAAGGCGGGCACTTTTATCGCCCCTCCGGTCTACTCCAACATCACCCCTTACCAGAGCCACCTGCGTTCCCCTGTCCGCCTGGCTGACCACCCCTCTGAGCGGAGCTTTGAGCTGCCCCCCTACACACCACCCCCGATCCTCAGCCCTGTGCGGGAAGGCTCCGGCCTCTATTTCAATGCCATCATGTCCACGAGCAGCATCCCAGCCCCTCCTCCCATCACGCCAAAGAGTGCCCATCGCACCCTGCTCCGGTCTAGTGAGTGACCCTTGCCTTGGTGGCCTTGGGGGCAGGGAATGTGGGGCGTGAAGGCCGTAGGCAGGGATGAGACCCATTTGGGGGGGCTGCTAGGGATTAGTGTGGAATGCTATGAGAAAAGGGGCTCCACTCTTCTCTCGCAGGGAGAAGGAGGTTGTCCTGGTTTAAGAGCACATGAGGGTGGGAGAGGGGTGTCAGCCTAACTGCTTGGATTCAAATCCCAGTTGCACTGTTTACTATTACATGCCCTGTGCAAGTCATTTAAACTCCCTGGGCATCTGTTTCTTTAGTGTTTAGATGAGAATATTAGTAGTATTTAGTTGGTGATGAAATTGCCAATATTCAGTCAGTTTTAGATCCACAAAGAGCAGTTTCCCATGGTTCTGCCTAATAGCTACCTCACAAGGTGGTGGCTAGGTTCAGGTGCGTTAACACGTGTAAAGCACTTAACACCAGGCCTGCTGCATCATGTTTGTCCTTAATATTATATGGCAGATCCTTTCTCCTGGTCATTTTGACCAAGAGAAGATATTTGGGCTTGCTTGGGTGATGAATTGCTGGAAAATGTTGCCCACACCACAAAAGGATCCATTTCCTCTGAAAAATGTGATAATGCTCTCTCTTAGAGCGGTGGAGACAGCTAAGTGGGAGTCAACCCTACCAGAGGTAGCACAAAGGTGAGGCAGGGCCATCACCAGGTCACCAGATTACCTCTGATCCTGACCTCACCTATGGCTTAGCTCTCTGGTGCCCCCTGGTGTCTGTGGGTGAGAAATGGCTCACATGGACGTGCTGGCCATCTGCCCTCCCACTTCCACTCCAAGATTTGAAGCTCCTTTCCCTGCCTGGGTTGTGGGGAAGAAGTCCTTGTAAAGACCAGATTAGTAGCAAAGAAAAGGTCTGTTCATGTAATAATATTTCTTGAGCACTTGGTGTAAAGCCTTGAATTGGGTCCTGTGAGGGTTCCAAAAATGTATGGGGACACCATGGCTTGTTCTAAGGAGACCACGGGATCATTAGGGAGTTGGCATGGCGGCCTGAGAGACTGAAAAGCAGAGGTTCCACGCAGTGTGGGATCAGCAGTCATGAGGGAAGCCAACCCCTAAGCTGGGAAACCTGCAGAGACTCTACTAGCCTGGAATAGAGAAGAAAGCAGTCGCTAGTGGGCGGAGCCAGAACTGAGCTTGGCCTGGAAAGGGGGCAGAAAGGACACACTAGGCAAAGGAACTGAGTGGGGCAAAGGCCTGAAGGTAGGTGTGGGCGGGGAAAGTGAGGGGCCACATGGAAGCCGTCCGCTAGGTCCCAGGGTCCAGGCAAGAGGGCGGTGGGAGGCAGAGATGGAGGGGGACTGCTGAGGAGTGCAGGTTGTATTTCATGCTGCAGAGAAGAGTCAGCAAAGATTTTGTTCTTGCGGCATGGGAGCGTCTCGACCATGTGGCGCATTAAGATTAGCTCAGGAGAAACTGAGGCAGAGGGCTCAGCAAGGAAGTGCTAAGATAATTTTGAAGCCGTGATCTTCATTACTACCTCACTAGTGTGCTGAAAGTTTCAGCCTCTTTACCGGTACAGTTTAAGGCTGGAGTTCATTCTGTAGCGTGGGTGCTCCTGGAGCGTGGCTTTTGTGCTTGATTTCACCCAGTCCTCGCATTAACCTGAGGAGATAGGCAGGAATAGTTCCTTTTAGCAGATGTGAACAATGGAGGCATCCACATATTTGATAAAATCAGAGAGAATCACCACTATCGCAGACCAGGAGCCAAGACTCAGGGTGCCTGACTTCCAAGTAGGAACCTCTGCAGTCCCCACTGTGGTCCTCGTACATGTAGAGCAGCCAGCCGTCTAGGGTCAGGGAGGGAGGGCTTTGCTGAAGGAAGGAGGGTGCCATGTACCAACCTGCCTTTTCTCCCATAGATAGTGCTGAAGTCACCCCACCTGTCCTCTCTGTGATGGGGGAAGCCACCCCAGTGAGCATCGAGCCGTAAGTGCAGCCCTGCCTCTGGCCCAGGGTGTGATGGGAGGCAAGTGGGGTCCAGGGCATTCATGGAGGAGAGCTCTGCAGGGCCTGCAGAGGACTGAGCAGCCCTCTCTGGGCCTCTGTGGTCGGCCTGGACTTTACTTTCCTCACCCTGCTTCTGTGTGCAAGTCACAGGGAAAGGAAGGGACCGTCCTGATTGGCATTTGCCCCTGAGAATTAGAAGGGTAGTCTGAGAGACTCCTTCCCTATCTGTAAACCTGGAACTCCTCTCCTTTCCACATCTGGGCCTTGCCCGTCTGGCGGTAGTAGGTGCCACCTGCCAGGCTGTCCTCATTGAAGCCAGATTCACTAATACCCAGCTGAGGCCTTGCCACGCTCAGCCTCCGCCAGCTGCCCTCTTCTCCCATCTCCAGAGAGCATACGAGGTTCCCCACTCCCACAAGGTGAGCCTTACCTCCCGCTCTTTCCACTGTGCAGACGGATCAACGTAGGCTCCCGGTTCCAAGCTGAAATCCCCCCGATAAGGGACCGTGCCCTGGCAGCTGCAGACCCCCACAAGGCCGACTTGGTGTGGCAGCCATGGGCGGAGCTGGAGAGCAGCCGGGAGAAGCAGCGGCAAGGTGAGGGGGGACCTGAGCCAGCGTGCGCAGTCGGCTGCTGGGTAGGTGGGTGGGCTAGCCCTAATCCCGGTGGGCCCTGAAAGTGATCGCCTCTTCCCCCTCCTCATGTCCTCTCCCTCCCTGGCACCCACAATCCAGTGGAAGACCTGCTGACAGCTGCCTGCTCCAGCATCTTCCCTGGAGCCGGCACCAACCAGGAGCTGGCCCTGCACTGTCTGCACGAGTCCAGGGGAGACATCCTGGTGAGACTCAGCCCCTGGGGGAGGGGAGGCCCCTCAGGGAAGATGACATGGACCCAACTCTGCTGTCCAGGGGCCAGGCCTGCAGGCATGCTGATTGGAGACAGGCGGGAGGATCCAACCAAGATAGGGGTGGTGGGGTTCTCTGCCCCTGAGAACTCCTAGTTCCAGACTTCGCAGCACAGGGTCATGCCATCCACCCCAGTCCCTGGTTCTGGGTCAGTGGGTCCCCACTCTCAGACGGATTTGTCACCGAGGGCCTTCTCCATCTGTGGCTACCTGGGGAGGCCCTCCAAGTTTTAACCACTAAAACCCCCATCAGCGCCTGACCTTTCCTTCGCTTCCCTTTCAGGAAACGCTGAGTAAGCTGCTACTGAGAAAGCCCCTGAGGCCCCACAACCACCCACTGGCAACCTATCACTACACAGGTGGGCCTGGCAGGAAGCAGCCTAGGGCCCAGAGCCTCAAGGGGTCCCCCATCAGTGGGGCCCAGTTAGTGCTGAGTCACAGCGCTGAGTGGGCAGGTGTGGGTGAGCCCAGAGCCAGGGTGAGGGAAATGATACCAAAGCTGGGGTAACTCTCAGGGGGCCAACTGTGCCCTGGAGAGAGGGAGAAAGGCGTAGGCAGGTGGGAGTCCATCCGGGCAAAGATGCCCAGGAGACAATACAAGGCACAGAAACCCAAGGATGCCATCCAGGTTGGCACCAGGTACCTGGAACAGACAACCTGGGGAGTGCCATGTCCCATTCTGGGCCCTGTGCTTTGACCAAGTGGCCTAATCCTAGCAGCCACTACTCTCAGGCCCTGTTGAGTGGACCTGTCGTCTGTGCCAGGCAGAGCACTGAGGGTTTTGCTAGCATATCTGGTTCAGTCTGCGCCACCACGGGAGGGGTGGCTTCTATGATTGGGTCCCATTTCACAAGTGAGAAGAGTGAGGTTCAGTGGCTAAGTGACATGGCCAGTAAGGAGCAGGTTGTGGAGCCAGCTCTGAAGGCCTGCCAAGACCTTGAATGGATGACCTCATACTTGTCAGCTGGTCAGAATTACCCTCCCACCCCACCCCAATGCTCACAGTCCCGCCCACCTCACTACTGGCGCCCTGTCTGCCCCACAGGCTCCGACCAGTGGAAGATGGCTGAGAGGAAGCTGTTCAACAAGGGCATTGCCATCTACAAAAAAGATTTCTTCCTGGTGCAGAAGCTGGTGAGCTGGGCTCTGTCTCAGGGGCAAATGAGGGCAAGAGCTCCTGCAGGATGTGGGGCTCCCTCTGCCAGTGGGGGCCTGTGGTCACTGGTCAGCCCTCTTACAGAGCTCTTAATCCAGTGCTAAGTGGCCGCAGGGACAATTTCCTAAACAAAACAAGAAGGGGAAAAGAACAAGGCTTTCTCCCCTTGGTTCTAAGCCCCTTCCCTCACCTTAAGGAAGTGTGGCCACCCTCTGGGGTCTTAAGCCAGAGGGAGGCCTGAGTGGGCATCAGACTTCAGTGGCATCTGACTTAAAATAGTGACCTGCCGAAGGGAGAGCAAAACCAGGAGGGTGCAGGTGGAGACGAGCCATTCCCCAGGGGAGTACTTGGAAGGCCACACTCAGTGTGGGGGAGGAGAGGTCACCCTAAGACAAGGGGAAATGACAGCCTCCAGTGGCTGTGTGGTTGAGCCCAATGGGGGTCTCTGCCCACCTGTCAGACCCAGCTTCCTCCAGGGCTTCTCTACAGTAACTCAGCTGACCAGGTAGAGGAGACGTGAGCCTAGTTTTCATAGACTTGCCTTGCCATCTTCCCACTAGCCCTGTCTGGCGAAACCTGGGCTGTGGGAAAGTAAGTCGTGTGGCCCACTGAGGGAAAGGGGCTTCAGAGAATGCACTCTTTCCTCCGGGGACTGTGGACTGTGCCACAGATGGCTCTGCGGACTGGACAAAGTGCTGCTGAATTCCCCTACAAGGCAGACTTTTGCTGGGTTCCTGCCTGGGCCATACTTCCTAGAAATACATGCCTGTGAAATTCATTGAGGTGCCCTAGTGCCTTAGTGAAGAGAGCAGGCCATTAGTCAGTCACACAGATGACCAGAGAGAATTGATAGCAAATGTGCAAAAGGGATCTAATTAATAAGTTCGTGATTTGGCCACTCCTGTGAGATGGAGCAAGTCTGTTTCTCCCAAGGCCCAGGGAACCTCCACTGGCCCCATGGGCTCTGTGGACAGGACCTCAGTGGTGCCCAGCAGTTGGCTGAGCAGTCTGGGAGCCTGTAGGAGTGGGCAGTCAGAGAAAACAACTGTGTTTTCTGTTTGGGGGACAAGACCCAGAAAACCTGAAGAGGAAGCAGGGGCCCAAATCTTGTTCCTAACTCTGCCACTAAACAGCTGTGTGGCCTTAGTCAAGTCTCTTCACATACACATGTGAGTGGGGTGGGACTAGATGATCTCCAAGGGTCTTCCAAGCTCTGAAATCCTAGCCTTCCCATCTCACAAATCTGTTTGACCACTGGATTTAGTATGTTGAACACCCATTTACCCCTAACTCAGATTTACCAGTTACTAACATTTGCCACATTGCTTTCTGTCTATATATAAGCTTGAACATGCACTTATTCCTCCACTACCACCCTCACCTCAGTAATTAAAAGTAATTCCCCTGACTGGTGTGGCTCAGTGGGTTGGGTGCTATCCCACAAACCAAAAAGTTCCTGGTTCGAGTCCCAGTTGCATGCCAGGACCCCAGTGGGGGGGGGGGGGTGAGAGCGGGAGCTAACTGGTCTATGTTTTTCTCCCTCTCTTTCTCTCTCCCTTCCCTCTCTCTAAAAATAAATAAACACTTATTTTAAAAAGTAGTAAGTTAGAGACACCATGCCACTTGACCCAGATATTTTCTAAAAGCAAGGATATTCTCCTATAAAACTACAAGATCATTATCATCAAAGAAACTTAAACCAATACAGTAATACTCTCTAATCTGCAATCCATATTCAGGTTTCCTTAGTGGCTCCATATTGTTCCTTTTAGGTTTTGTTTTTTTTTTAAAGTAGTGCTGAAGCTTTGGTTAATTGAATTGGTCAGTGGCTTGTATAGAGCAGGTGTTGGTGAAATGGTTGTATTCTCGGGGTTGAATGGGTTCAGTGTTTGCCACATGTAGGGGGAGACGTGAGGAAGGCTGGAGTATCCCAGGCAGGTGAGCTGGACCAGGAACTCTGACCTCCGTTTTGGCTTCCAACCAGATCCAGACCAAGACCGTGGCCCAGTGTGTGGAGTTCTACTACACCTACAAGAAGCAGGTGAAAATTGGCCGCAACGGCACGCTCACCTTCGGGGACGTGGATATAAGTGATGATAAGTCGTCCCAGGAAGAAGTTGAAGTGGATATTAAGGTAATTCCCTCCCTGGCCTTAGCTGCTGAGGGCCTGGGCAGGGCTGGGTCCAGGGCTGAGCTGGGAGCCTGAGGGCGAGAGAGAGGAGGGCAGTGTCCCTAATGGCCCCAAGGAGCTGAAATTCTGGACACTGGCTGTGGACCTTTGCATCCCACCCCCCCCCCCCCCCCCCCGTCAGCCAGTATCATAGTCATAACACAGTGTGTCGATGCAGAACTTGGGGGAAATCTCCCACAGTATTTGCACCAGCATCGATTTATTGTCTCCACATAGCAGACCTCTAACACTGTTTCCCAAACTTTAGTCATTCTTGTATCACTTTTATGAGTTCTGCTATTTCTGCATCCTGCCATATGTCGGCATTACTATTTCTGTCATTTCCACATACCACTTGTGCTATTACTTAATGGTTTTTAAATCAACTCATGTTTTTTACTCTAAAGAGAAGCTTTACATCACAATCATAAATAGGAAACCGGTATCGCTTGCCATTGAAGGTTCTAGTAAAAATAAATACAGTGTATAAAGATCAAACAATGTTATTAAATTCTGGCTAGGTACCATTACCTGCTTAGGCTCTGAAACTGAGGCCTGACCTCTTTTTTAAGTCTGAAAGTCTTAAGTATAAAAAAAGCATTAATACCAACACAAGACTTTGTCTTCAACATAATCAGGATTGAAAGAGAATTGAAGAGAGACTGTTATTTGTTTCCACATATCTACCTAAAGTCATCTTGAGGTTGCAAGCCCACACACATGGTGACATGCTGCTCTAAGACGGAGCCATTTGGTCCCTGTTCCGCAGATGGGCAGGGGGTGGAGATACAGAAAGTGTTACAGGATAGTTTAGAATGGAGCTCAAGCTGCTGCCTGGCTCCATCAGACCACCTCCCCCAGGGATGCGTCCCTTGAGCACATCCAGAAAGACATGTGGCCTGTGGGGAGGGACTGGCATGCTCCCTGTGTGCCCCTGGCTCTATTTCAAGTCCTTGGTCTCATCCGAAAGGTTCCCAGGGCTCAAGGCTCTCTCTTCTTTGCCAGGCAGACTAGCTAAGGAAGGAGGTGGAGTCACAGCACAGGAGTAGCAGGGATGCACGAGCCCCTGGCTGGGTCAGCATCGGTGCACTGCGGCTGCATGACTGAGCTCTAGGCTCACGGCCCTTGTTCTTGTGCCCCGTAGACTTCCCAGAAGTTCCCCAGGGTGCCTGCTCCCAGAAGAGAGTCCCCAAGTGAAGAGAGGCTGGAGCCCAAGAGGGAAGTAAAGGAAACCAGGAAGGAGGGGGAGGAAGAGGTGCCAGAGACCCAGGAGAAGGGGGAGCAGGAAGAGGGGCGAGAGCGAAGCCGGCGGGCAGCGGCTGTCAAAGCTACACAGACACTACAGGCCAATGAGTCGGTAAGTGTGACCCCCACTCCGGGAGCCCAGGGCCAGGAGAAGGGCTGGAGCTGGGCCTGAGCTGGTGGGAGGGAGGGCAGAGCAGGAACATGACAATCATCATCATCATCATCATCATCCTCATCATTGCAGGAAATGAACTCGGTGCCTTATGCTATTGACTCATTTAACCCTCATAACCCTGCGTGGTAGGTCCTGCTATTATTCCCACTTCACACATGAGGACCTTGAGACCCAAGAACAGGCAGCGAGTAGGCAGCCTGACTTGAGTCTGCCGTTAAATTTTATACTCTTCTGCTTTTGTTTCAGGGTCTCGAGGAGAAAGGTTTTATTAACACCCTGAAGAGATGTGTGTGGGACGTGGGGGAAGCATCGTGGGTTGTAGCTCAAGCAGGGCCCCCTGAGAGAGCTATCTCTCTGACTGGAATGTCTGAACCTGAGCTGAGGTCACAGGAATAACCAATAAGGCCCCTCACCCATGTTTTCTGCAAAGTGCTTTCCTGTCCCAGATCTCATTCATTCCTCACATTAACCCCAAACATGTTAACCCCTACTTTGCAGATGGAGGAAACTGGGCTGAGAGGTACTAAGGGACTTGCCTCAGATTCCACCCCAGATCCTCCTAGTGCAGCACTCAGTCGACCATATCACAGGCCAAGAGGCAAGACATACTAGCTGGAGCTGTTCCTTGTCAGGGACGGGTCTGTTGAGGAGCCACTATGAGAGGCTTTTTATTTTGGTGTTGTGTACTTCATGCTCGCAGGAAAACCCCCGCAAACTCTAGGTTCACAGCCATTTGCTTGCTTTTGAGCCTCGACTGTGCTCCTTCCGTAAGAGCTGTGCTCGGGGTACATGCCCGATGGAGTTCTGCTGACTTTCGTCAACACGTCCTGGTAGGGTCAGTTGAGCCAGTGCACATTCTTCGGGCTTCTAATGGCCACCTGGGGCTCCCCTAACCCCTGAGCACATGCCCTGAGCAGCACCTCTCTCCAGGTTAGCACAAGGTGCCCTCTGCACTCGCACCTGCTTGGCATTTCCCACGGTGGCTCGAGTTGCCATGAACTAGATGCCTGCGCATCTGTCTCTTCCACTAGACTGCAGCACACGCTCTGGGGACAGGGGCTCCTATCTGTCCCCTCTGTATCCCTAGCACCTGGGCATCACCCAGCCTTGAATCTCATTTGTGGAATAAAGTAAGGAACGGACTAAATGACCGAAAACATGAATACGTGTGCCATTAAATTGAGACACCAAATCCCCTTCTGATACACCGAGAAGTCCTATGGCAGATAGGGCTGCCCCACAGAATTGCTGTACCAGCCACTCTATAAGAATAGAGCTGGCCAAAGGTAGAGAGGGCAGCGAGTGCCTTCTCACGGGAAGGGCTCAAGCGAATGCTAGGGGACCATTTGGCAGGAGTGTGTGGCCTTGCGGAGTCCCCTGCTCCCTGAAATTCCCCAGTTCGGGATCCCGTCTTCCCCAAGTCTCTCAACTTCTTGTTTGATTCTCTCCAGGCCAACGATGTCCTCATCCTTCGAAGCCATGAGCCCAATGCCCCTGGATCTGCTGGTGGCCAGGCCTCGGAGAAGCCAAGGGAAGGGACAGGGAAGTCACGAAGGGCACTACCTTTTATGGAAAAGAAGAAAAAACCAGAGACATTTAATAAGACCCAGAATCAGGAGAACACTTTCCCTTGTAAAAAATGTGGCAGGTAAGATGCATCCCCACAGGGACCTAGCAGGGTGGCCTCGGTTGGTGCCCCCACCCCCACCCCCAAGTTGCTAAAGGAGGAGGTAGTGTGAGCTTTCGCCTTGACTCTGATTGGCTCAGGGCGTTTCTAGGGCAGTGAAGTCACTGGGCAGCTTTGAGAAGGAGGAAGATGACACTGAATCAGGAACCCATGCCTCCCCGGTTGGAGGGTGGGGACTGTGTGGCACTCTGTGAGTCAGGAAGAGCCAGGGACCCTCTTCTCCCCGCACCCTAGCCTGGTGGACCCAATGGGGTGGGGACGGGCCTCTTACTGAGCCCCTCCTGCCTGGCTGCAGGGTGTTTTACAAGGTGAAGAGCCGCAGCGCCCACATGAAGAGCCACGCAGAGCAGGAGAAGAAGGCAGCGGCCCTGAGGCAGAGGGAGAAAGAGGCCGCCGCCGCCGCCGCGGCCGCCGCAGCCGCCTCCCCGCACCAGCCGGCCCCCCGCGAGGACAGCGCTGGCGAGAGGGGCTGACCGTGCGGCTCCGCCAGGACCAGGGCCGTCCCTCTTCCCCTTCCCTGAACCAGCCTTGGGAAGCGCCTGCCAGCGCCCTGGGACCTACGGAGGGAGAGACGAGACATCACGTAGACTTCCCTCAGAAAAACAAACAAGACAATAAAATAAGCAGCTCTTTTATTTATAAAGGCCCCAGGAGCAGTGTTAAGGGCTGCAGGATCCAGTTCTCTGTGCATTCAGTCTGTCGGAAGTTGTCCTTCTGTTTTCCCGGAACGCTGGGAGTCCCTGCGGCTGGGGCTGCCCTCTGGCAGGGGCTCCGCCTGTCACCGCTGCTGCGCAGCCTCTTCCCTTCCTCCTTCTCTCTCTGCTCCCCTTGGGCACCTCGGGAGCCAAGCACAAGCTCACCCCTTGCAGCATTATTCCTCCTCTCCAGAGGGCCTCCAAGGCCGCGCCCTAAGCCCTGGGGAAAGGACCTCTCTCAGAGCGAGCTCGGCCTGGCACCGGCGCTGTCCCTGCACAACAATGTCCAGGCCTAAGTGGCTCCAGTGATCCTGTCCTCAGAGAGGCTTTCTTCTCCCTGGGAGGGAAGCCACTCAGAGACTGGGGGCAGGTACCCATCCCTGTGCTACTTGTTAGCAGCTTGCTGGGGCTGGAAAGTTTTCTCACATGTCTGGGGAAAGGCCATTGTTCCCGCTCAAGCTCTCAGCCTGCTGGAGGACAGGGGACAGTGCTGAGGACGGAAGCTGCCCGGCTAGGCCTGAGGGAACTTGGGGTAAGCCTTGGCTCTTCCTGCTTCCCACCCTTTTGCCAAATACCTTTGGGCCCCGGAGACTGCTCAGGAAGCTTAGCCTGGGCCCAGCCTGCCCCTCCTTGGTGCAAGTTCTCTGCCTGCCTCTGCCCTGCGCTCGGCAGCTGTCACCTAACCTCAGCCCACCTGGTCTAGCGCTGATACCTACAGCCCAGTCCCCAGTCCTGCACGCTGGAGATTTCTGGATCCTTCCCTGGGAGGGGAGGTCTCCTCACCAAATTGGACGGGAGCCTTCATTCCTTGACTTGTGTCATTTGGGAGCTATTTATTTATTCTTAATATTTAATTTTTAACATCCTCTCAGGGACCAGGGGCCTCCTGCTTTCCAGAGGCCCAAGTGCATTTACCCCAAAATAAGGCACCTTCTTGGCATCTGCCCCCACCCTTCCGAAGACCCTAAGGCCCCTCACCTCATTGCTCTGGAAGCTCTTGCCAATGGGAATGCTAGTAGTGCTGAAAGAGGGTGGAAAGTGAAAGGTGCCACCAACGCCACAGGGAGACCAGCAGGAGCAAGAGAGATGAAAGGCTGTTCTGGTTGCTGCCTCTTCTCTGGCTGTACTTCAAATTGCCTGAGGGGATTAGCTGGAATCCAGAATCCTGGCCCTGTTTTCTGGCTTGATGAAGCCATATTTGGCATGGCGTCACCATGGTGAAAGGGCTAGAAGGTTCTGGAGGCCTCTTCACTAGCCAGCCCCACAGGAAAGCTGAGTTATTTTTCTCATCTCTTTACTCAGCTTTAGTTGTCCAAAAGGAGTTCTAAGTGAATGCAAGTATACAACAGGTCATCATGTTAGGAAGGAGCCAACAAGTATTCACTCTGCTACTCCTTACGAGGTAGCCCAATGGCATCGTGTTGGGAGCTGGGAGTGGGGAGGGAGTTTTGTTTCTAAACCATGCACTATCAGGTATCTTTCAGCATTCATTTACATATTAATATGGTTCTACAGGACCCCAGCTATGGGAGCAACAAAATTCTCCCCCAAGACTTCAGGACAGTTACCCAGGTTTCCAACTTCCCAGTTGACTTCCTCCATCAGCTTCTATTTGCTCGGTATCCCAAGACTGCAAAAATCTGGTATACCCTCCAGAAACAGGAAGGTAGCAAATTTCGGCTCTCTTCTAAATCACTTGTGTAATATGAGTGCCTTCGCAGCTTCGCCCCAAAGTGCTACTTATGTTTCCCAAGGTTTTTTCTGTTTAAATTGTACTTAGTTTCAGGCCTCTTTACGGACATGTAACAAGCCTCCTTTGTCTAGAGAGATTGTCCTTCTCTAAATTCATGGAGACCAGACCAGGTGAATGTAAGTGGAGAAAATTAAGATGGTACCTCTCCGTATTAATCCTACCAGACATGGTATTTTAAAAGGTTTCATGCTCCAGAACAGATTTATATCTGAGAATGGAGTGTGAAGGGCAAAATGCTTAGAGGGCAGATGCAATTAGGGCATGTGACCTGCCTCATAAGCAGGCACAGCCACAAAAGCTGGCATAGGTTTATCCTTTACGGTGCTTTCTCCCTGTGAACACATTAGGCTCATCTTTTGTTTTCCTTTTCTTTGTTTCTTCTATCCAGAGCTATTAGCTTTAAGAAATGCAAGGACAAACACCTCCAGCTTTGCAATGTCCTCCCCACACCATCTCACTTGACCATCTCCCAGCCTCCATCAGCACTCAGCAACAGGGGCATGAAACTAACCTAGTGCCTGTATTCTAGACCATTTCTGAGGTCTGTTGCCCACCCAAGGAGACAGTGCTTTGGAACTGTCCTCCATGCCTTCAGCAGTCCCCCTACAGCCAAGGTACATACCTATCCCTTATGCCACCCCACCTCCACAGAGGTCGTGTGCTGCTTATGTCTAAAGGGATCCCCTGTATTTAACTGTCTCAGTGACCCAACCTCTTTCTTCTCCTGTGCCAGATGTTAAGATGAGGGAGGAATACAACACAAACTCCAGCCCCAGCTGCTTAAATGTTTTCACTGGGGCCCACTTTTCTGGGATGGTATTTATTACCAGACTGGCTAGCCTAACCCCTTAGGTTTACAGGAAGTATGCATATTTTTATAAAACAGTTGTATGTCCTCCACATAGTTTGCTGTGTTAGTATTTGCCTCTAATAATTTGCAGCTGTTTCACTTTTTCCTCATTTATCACTCAGTCGAAGGCCTTGTTGGAGGGAACAGAGCACAGGAACAGCCTTGACAGTCTGTAATTATTGTACAAATATTTTAATAGCATATAAATAAGTATATTCCTTTATTTTGAAACAATGATCAGACACTGCCTTTTGTGAGTTTGCTGCCTGTGGCACCTGTTTTTAAAGACTGTTACATATTAAAATAGTGTACATATCTATATAAATATTACCTTTTTTGCTGTACAGTTGTGATAGACTGAAGATTTTATTTTTTGTGTGCTTTTTATAAAAAAAATTAATACACTAAAGAAAATCTTGCTTATGTGATTGTAATATACCTATGTAACTTATTTACTTTTGACTGTTCTGTATCTTTAAACCTTTTATTAAATAAGGTTTTAAAAATTTAGAGTTGAATGCTGTGTTCTTTAGGGGAGGTTTTCACCATCTGGGATTGACGTAAACAGGCTTTATTTTGCTTGCAGGGGGTTACTTGACATTTTTGAACCATAAGTATTCTGTTTTATCAGCCCATTGCCAATAGCGCCAGAACAGGGGAAATGAACACGCCAGCTCGTCTGCCTGGCTATCAAGATTACTGAATACTAGATCGTTTTTACAAAATTTTAGAACTCTCTATTGACCTTCTTACCCCAGTGGAAGGACACACTTCCAACATTCTAGTTTCATTGGGATGAACTAGGGAGGGTGCAGAATTCGATCAGGGGCCATCAGGAAGCTGCATGGCTGAAGAGGGAGGGTGTTTTCAGGTTGAACCAGTGACAGGACTCTGTCTCCATGGCCGCATTTTCAACAGTATCATCTCTTTTTAAATTATAGTTTATTGATTATGCTATTAGGGTTGTCCTGAGTTTTCTCCCTTAAACACCCTCTACCCAGCAGCCCTCACTCCCTCGGGCAATGCCCCCACCACTGTTAACTTCCACGGGTCACGCATTCGAGTTCTTTGGCTACTCCATTTCCATCAACAGTATCATCTTAAATCCACTGCATAAGTAGTATTATCTTTTAAACATGGTGCTTCGTAAGAAAAAAAAAATCTGGAAAATACGAAAAAAGAAATGCGCCATCCGAGTAACCGGTACCCGGAGCGCCTAAGTGGCACCATGGCAACCACTCGAATCCCTAGAGCACATGGATCTCTGGTCCTCCAGCCCACCGTTGCCATGACTACCCTGGCGCGACAGCTGCGGGGGCGGGACGCTCGGACGCGATTGCCCGGCGGCCCCTCCCTCCGCTGCCGCAGTAACTCGGCCGGCTGCGGGTCCCGCCTTCCCGCTGCTGCTGTGCGCTGGCCGGCCGCCTACCGCCGCTGCGCGCTCCGCCGCCGCCTGCGTCTCCGGTGCTTGGGGGTCCTCGCTGCGCAGAGGGCCCTCCGCACCCGTGAAGAAGCTGCGCGCCGGCTGACCCTGCCGCCGCCGCTGCGACCGCAGGACATTCCGTTCCTCCGCTACCCGAAGGCCTGGCCGTGACCGCGACCCCCGGCTGCGACCGCGACCACGACCGGGGGTCGGCTCCGGAGCAGCGACTGCGCAGCGCCCCCGTGGCGGGGAGCCCCGCCCACGCCGCAGCCCCGCGGCTCCACCGCGCTGGCAGGTGGAGGACCCCAGGCTCGGACCCCGGCCTGAGACGCAAGGTGGCCAGGCCGCCTGACTGGCTGACCAAGCATTCCCCAGGGGCCGCCCCGCTGGTTTTGGGGGCATCGAAAGGACGACAGCGGGAGCCTGGAGTCGTTTTTAGCTGTGGCTGCGTGTAGCTGCCCCCCTCGGGTGTGTTGGGAGCAGTGTCTGCTGTGCGAAGGCCTAGAGCGCTGGGAGCCGCGCTCTAACCCGCTTTTGTAGACTGGGCCCTCGGCACCTGGGGAAATGGCGATGACACTGTCGGAAGACTGGTGCAGGGCGATGGACGTGAACTCCCACAGAGCCCTGCTGGTCTGGGGCATCCTGGTGAACTGTGATGAGGCTGAAATCGAAGAGACCCTCCGGGCTGCCATGCCCCAGGTGCCCGATCGTGCGCTGGGGAGAATGTTTTGGAGGGAAGAGAACTCGAAAGCAGCCCTGTTAGAGCTGACTGGCGCTATGGATTACGCAGCCATCCCCAGGGAGATGCCGGGAAAAGGAGGGGTCTGGAGAGTGGTCTTCAAACCCCCGACTTCCGATGCCGAATTTTTAGAAAGGTTGCACCTCTTCCTAGCGCGAGAGGGGTGGACCGTGCAAGATGTGGCCCGTGTCCTTGGGTTTCAGAACCCCGCTCCGGCCCCAGGCCCAGACATGCCGGCAAAGATGCTGAACTATATTTTGGATAATGTCATTCAGCCTCTTGTTGAGTCCATATGGTACAAGAATCTGACGCTGTTCTCGGGGAGGGACACCCCGGGGCCTGGGGAAGAGACCTTTGACCCCTGGCTGGCGCACACTAATGAGTGGCAGGTGTCGTACGTGGAAAAGAGGCGGCGGCTGATAGTCTTAGAGGCCCCGCCGCTGATGTCATCCGCATCCTCAAGACGAACAACCCTGCCATAACGACGGCGGAATGCCTGAAGGCGCTGGAGCAGGTGTTGGAAGCGTGGAGAGTTCCAGGGATGCGCAGGTCAGATTTCTGAACACTTACCAGAACCCGGGACAAAAGCTGTCGGCGTATGTCATTCGTCTGGAGCCTCTGCTGCAGAAGGTGGTGGAGAAGGTAAAGAGATAAAGAACGTGAACCAGGCCCGCCTGGAGCAGGTCATTGCCGGAGCCAGACGCAGCGGGGTGGTCCGCAGGCAGCTGTGGCTGACCGGGCTGCAGAGGGGCCGGCGCCTAACCTCTTCCAGCTGCTGGTGCAGATCCGAGAGGAGGAGGCCAGGGAGGAGGAGGCGGAGGCGGAGGCTGAGGCCGCCCTCCTGCAGTTAGGCCTGGAGGGGCACTTCTGAGTCCAGGGAAATGGAGCGTGAATGCAGACCTAGTAACAGCTGGCATTGTCTCTGTGCTGTCTTACAGGTGTGTCTCTTAGTCATGTTTTGTTTTGGGCGGGAGGTGGGGTGGGGGCAAGGCCTGGATATTCATGTAACATTAGTAAAATGGTGCAGCCACCCTGAGCTGCTGCAAGTGAGTCATGCTGGCTGAAATGCCAGGTGAAGGCTTGCACGCAGGTGTTCAGTGGGAGCTGTCATCGTGGCATCATCAGTTGTGAAAAACATGTGAACTTGTGACACTTGTCTTTGAGGTACTTAAGTGTGAAATTGCATGTTCAGATGTCTAGTTCAGAACCTCCCTAAGACGAAGCAGTCAGTAAAAATACAAACTGCTATTACTAATCACATGAATAGTTTTTGTGTTTACTATATAGATTGTTCCTCATTTATACTGATGAAAAGAAATGTGAATTATTCTTAGTGATTCAAATTTACAGTGCTAATTTCTTTTCAACTGTAAAACATCTGGATCACTTTAATTGAAAAGTATTCTGAAACTACAAAGTAGGGTGTTAGAAAAGTTTTACAATTACAGAGCTGTGTAAATTACAATTTTTCACTGTACAAGATATGATATAAACCTCATAGGGAGGTTAATATGAACCAGTTAAGTATCCATTTCCCCTTGTCATTGAGTAGTTCTCTTTATTCATGCTGATTCTAAATGTTCTAAATTTGAAGTTATCAAATACATGTATACAAATTAAAATATTTTTAAAATTCGTCTCATTTTTCTGATGTATAAAAATTTTCAGTGTAATTAAAATCTGCATCTTTTCAGACTATTGTCACACAAAAAATCAAATCTCAATTATTTTATCTAAGCTTTATGTCATACTCTAAATTGCAGTACTTTTAATGTATTCCGTTTTTGCATGTTTTCTACAAGGCACATGTTAAGAGGTTAAATAGGTATAAATATAACAGTATGAAATGTTAGGAAATCCTGCAGTGGGGTTTAGGAGATTATCTAGCAATGTTTTTCCTCCCCCTTGAAGTTCCTTTCAGCTAAAACTTTGTTTTGCTACAGGAATAACTCATATCTGTGTTATATCAAGGATATAAAAAAGGGAAATAAGACTTAAAAACATATTTATTTGGCTGCAGAGATTCAGTAACTGAGGATGTCTATCTTTGGAGATCCTAGTAAGTTCAGAAATGATTACATGAACATAGTGTTCAGTGGGGGTTTTCCCCTAGTAACAAGACTTTAAAATTATAGCCAACCTATTGAGACAATCATAAGGTAAACTATTTATTTAAAAATATTTTATTTATTATTTTTAGAGAGAGGGGAAAGTGGGGAGGCAGAGAGGGAGAGAAACATTAATGTATGGTTGCCTTTCACCTGCCTCCAGCTACAGACTTGGCTGGAGACCTGGCTTGCAACCTGGCTATGTGCCCTGGCTGGGAATCGAACCAGTGACCTTTGGGTTCGCAAGCCAGTGCCTTATCCACTGTGCCACCAGCTAGGGCTTAATTTATTTATAAAGGCTAATATTGGTATATGTTCAAACAGATTTTTCTACGCATTCGTCTTACTTCCCATATGTCATCTGTTCTATCTTCTTGCAACACATACATCTCCACATATTTGACCCCCATAAACATGTCTTCTTTTCCCCTCTCCTCCACTCACATAGCTTCCCCATTTATTCCCATCCCTACCCCCCACTACACACACACACACATACATACACACAGAGCTGTGGAATATGTTATCCAAAGACTGAATTTCTTTGGAATTGAGTATCATACTACATTCATATAGTTGTTCTATGTTAGCTAAAACTAATGGTCATGTAACCAAAAAAAGATACAAATTAGCTTTTTTTTAATAAAATAACACAATTTATTACTATTTTAAAACAAGTTTCACAAAATAACATTAAGAAATGTTTCTAAATAAGTTAACACATTAAGTTTAGTGATAAAGTCATGCTACAAAATTCCTGCATATAAAAGATTATTACCAAAGTATTAATAGATGCTAAAATGTCCTTCAGAATGGAGTTGGTTCTAGAAGCCAAAGATCCTGGAATGATGCTCGAGATCATGACTGACACCACGGAAGAAGTGCCTCGCAATATGTATATTCCTTACAGCTACCCACTCCCCAGTCTTTAGATGGGATTGATCCCTAGGCAATAGCACTTCAGAGGCAGGTACCCTGCTAATCAAAGAAGCAAATAATTTCCCACCCTCCTAACAATTAACTACAATTTCATTTAGCTAACATCTAAATTAATTTTTAAAGTCTAGATATGGGAAAGATAATTCACAAAGTTTCTGAGTGGGAGAATTCTACTTGACACATCCCAAGGATGGCTGCTGACATGGTGGACATGGAAGGTGACACCATGTAGGGAAATAGGGAAGTACTGACTGATTACGTCAACAACTATTGCTCTAGTGGACTTAAGGAGCAAGACCGAGGTTTGATTCTCAAATATCCACATGCAAGCAAGGTATTTACCCATCTGCTCTTTGGGAATACTTTCAACCAACATCCAGTTCATAATTTTAAAGTGCAAATCTATTGAAAAATAGTTTACTCTCCCCCATCCCCTTGTTAAATTTGCTGGATCGGAATTTGGTGCTTGGCTCCTTTCTCACCTTCTCAGTATGGAAACCTAACTAGAATTCAGTCATGACTTCTCCAAGTGTCAAGTGAAAATTTATCTTGGGTGAGAAGATCAGTCTAGTTTTTCTTTTTAGTTTTCTTCCTTTGTAGTCACTGGTTTATAAAAAGGCAGGAATGGAGATATAGATGTGGGATTTCTAAAGTTCAGTGATTTTTTTAAATACCCTTAGATTGTTTTTATTGCACCTATTTTGTGGTTTACAAAAAAAGAAAAAAGTGAAGGTAAAGGAATATGGTTAGGTTAGCTGTGTCAGAACTACCAATTCTGCTACACTAAAACTTGTTTTATACTTAATTATAGACACATTAAGCAGCCCAAATAATGAAAATGTATGCCAAAGGAACTAAATTCTGGTAAAGGATAACTTTTCATTTAGCAGTTAGTTCTCTCCCTTTACCACCACTCACAATATAGTCTTTGTGACTAACAAACTTCAGTTAGAGAGACCCTAACTACTTGTGATCAATGCTTCACACTCTCTCCACCCCAATTTTTTAAGTTACTGATTAAATTCAACCTTCCTAGCCCTACACTTTCCCCCATTTAGTCCTAAGAAAAACCCAGGTGGAAGACTCTGGGCCACAGAAAAAACTACCTCCAACTCTACTTACACATCACCAATTCTGAAAATAACAGCTGAGATTCATTTCTTATTCCTCCTTATCCTACTTCAAACAGGCATCAGAAGAAGCACCTATTCAAGTCAAACTTTATCTTTCCACACAGGAACCACATGTAACTATCATATCCCAACCACCTGTTTGTGGAATGGATCCCATAACCAGACACTCTTCTGATCACATCCAGAATTGGTGTCTCCCCCAGCTAACTTTCATATATGATTACCAAACTTCATACAATATTTTCTGGATTTAGCGACTACTACAGTCTGCAAACTCCTGTGCATTAGTGGACAAGGAATGAACACTTAAAAATATAATCCATTTTCTAAAGTATACTTAAAGTGTTAAACTTTGGAGACAAACCAAAATCTATCATAAACTTGGATTCTGTTGATAGTAAGAGGTAGGTTAACAATCATTGTCCTAAGGTAAGAAATAAAAGTTGAGATCCTGCTGGAAAAAAAAAAAAAAAACATTGAACCTTCCAGCCCTGAGTTTCTGATGTGAGAATTATTAAAATGATCCTTACAAAAGAGGAAAACAACAGTGGCCATTTCCTTCCAACCATGACTATTGAACACATCACCTTCTCTCATACAACAGCTACCGTGGCAGACGGCTACAGAGGGAAAATGAATGTAGCCTGGGCAAAAGGAATGTAGTTGGTATAAAGCACTGGTTCTTAACGGGGGGTAAATTTGTTCCAACCCCTCTGCCCCAGGGGACAGATGGCAATGTCTGAAGACATTTTTAGTTACTACAACTTGGAAGACTCTACTGGCATCTAAACATCCTATTTTAGGACAGCCCCCCACAACATTATTGAGCCCCAGTGCTGGTAGTGCCAAGGTCAACTCTGATTTAAATGAATTTAGAGAACACGAAGCCTATCAAGGCTTGACTAGGTAAAACAGTCATAAGCTTAAGAATTAGGGACATAGAAAAGTTAAATTAGTTGACAGACCAAAATCAAATTTCCTGTGAAAATATTACAATGCTGAACTGATTGCAGAGCTCTACCATCATTGTAAGAATAAATGAAATTTAAATGGCATAATGCTTTAAACCAGGAGCACAGAGAGAATCCATACAAGTAGGTTAAAGATCTAAGAAGTATAAATCAAAGATATTTAGTATCAGCTAAATTTGCAGCAGTAAAAGATGAGTTAAGGAATGATTTGAGAGAATATTCTAAATGTCTTAATATACCCTCTATCTTCTATTTCCTAATGGCATGGATTCTGGGTTTCATTCCATGCAGAGGATGCATAGAAGTCATTCAAATATTTGTTGAGTAGAAATGAATATATATTTTGTGCGAAATGGACACAGAAAAGCACCCTACATTTTAAGAACTACCAGTGATTAAAAGACATTAAGAAACAGAAAATTAGTTTCTATAATGAAGAATTTTTTTTAAAAAACAACTAAACACTGTAAGCCATTTTATAAAAAAAAAAAAAAATCAATATGAAGTCAGTCATCCATTCCTTATTATATTCACTTCCAGAGAAACCTTTTGAAAATATACCCATACACAGCAATATGGCTTAAAGCTTGCCTACTAGGTTACATTTGTATTACAATAAAACCACCTTCATTCTTAGCTTCCGTGCCTTAAAATCACTAAGGGGAATGCTCACTGCCTATGGTTCCCAAAAGTACCCAAAAGCTTTGAATGTATAAGCCAGTCAGAGTAAAGATTATTTCCTATCACATTGTGAGGAAGAGCTAAAAGGAAATTTAAAAAAGTGTTGAGTTAATCTTTCCTTTTTAGAATTGATTGTCAAAGCAGCGGTCCCTTTTGATCAGTGTGACTACCAAAAATCATATAATTCCTATTTAAACAATAATTAAAAACTTTTGAAACTGAACTGCTTATGTACTCACTTTTAAAAAAATGGATCTTCCTCCTTTGATTGATTTTACACAAGTGAAATGAAAATGAAAACCAAGTCCCTTGCTGAGGGACTTCAGGCACAGTTTGGCAGAGGGCCTGGACTTCCTCACTGCAATCTATCAGTGACTGGCCCGGCCTCTGTGGACTTCATCTGCTTGCTGACTACCTACCGTATCTTGCATTTTTCCAAAAAGAATTTTTTCTTATATGATAAACTCTAAGCTCTGCATCCAACTATTGCTCTGAAATTTTGAGTTTAAGCAGCTACAACGCTTCACACAGGAAGCAATCCTCAAAAATACTGCCCTTGGCCTGGGATCCCATAACGAAATAGCTCTCTTCCCTCTATAACCACTTACATAATTCATTTTAAGAGCTGTTTAACTTAGACATTTTCTAAAAATATATTTTGAAATGCTAAATTTAATTATTGAATGGTACCAATCCTGTCTTTACATTCTATAGTCTTATAACAATCTCTTCTCCCAACATAACAGTCAACAAAGTTATTAGGGCAAATTTTGACATACATGAATGGCCAAGACTTAGGCTAGTAATTCAAATGTAACTACTGCTTGTATATATTTTCTTATATAATATACAAAGAACTATAAACCCAAAAGTGTGCCTAAGATTGGTTACCGAGGAACCAATGGCCACAGTGTTAGTCAAAATAATCATGACCATCACTTCAACCACTGACCTGCGTTCCAGAATGACTGACTGCTACGCACAGTGACTCAGGTGGCCACACATGTACACACACCTAAATTCCAGTTGAAAATGTACACATTTTTTTGAAAAACAAGTAAATATCACATGGGCTATAAGGCCTCCAAGATACTGAACTTTCTTTTTTCACCCCAGTTTTTTCACTGTGCCATTGAGTCTTGCTTCTGCGGCTGCTGCTGCATTTCTGAGAGGAACTCTTCCTGTCACCATGCTGCTTTCTAAACCAAAGACATGACACATTTGTGCTTCTGGGTCATAAAGAGATGGACCTTCAGGAAAGATGGTCTATGGGTTCAAAAGTTAAGTATTTATATTTAAATATCTGACCTAAAAAAAAAGATTAAATGAATAACCACATTTGTTTCTTGTTGTTATAAATGACTAGTCATTCTATAAAGATTTCAGTAGATGGAGACTAAAGACAAAAACTGAAAATGTGTAGTTTTACAAAAGAGGACTACAATGTAGAAAGTTATTGTTACCATGTGGGGGGGGCACTAAATAGCTTAAGAAAAAAATAGGAGTCAGAGATTTGTTTTACCTTAAGAACTTTTGCCCCACACAGAATCTTTAAAATAGATAATTATACAACATTTAAATAAGTTAACACAAAGCAGAAAAGGTGATGTTAGTTTTCTTCTTCCTCATCCTCTTTAATTACTGGGGTACCTAAAATGAAAAAGAAATTATTTCTGGTCATGCTCAACAGATTGTTAAAATTCTAATTGAAAATGTTTTCCTGTTAAACTCAGAAGCTCTGAGATGCTATGAAGAATGCCATAATAAAAAAAATTTCGTAATGTAATCTCTTTAATTTCATATTATCCAAAAAGCCTCTCAGAAGAATTCTCAAATGGATTCAAGTAAGTACTAATGAGTATTTGTCTCCCCAAATACAGAATTGCAAATAAAAACGCCTAAAGGTTCCAGGCAAAAAATAATGATAAAGTCCCAGACATACTAAAAACTTTGTATGTTAAATACAAAAATATACTCTTTATTTTTCATAAGAAAAACATGTTGCCCTGGCTGGTAGCACAGTGGATAAGGCGCCGGCCTGCAAACCCAAAGGTCTCAGGTTCGATTCCCCAGCCAGGGCACATAACCAGGTTGCAAACCAGGTCTCCAGTCAGGTCTGTGGCTGGAGGCAGGTGAAATGCAACTGTACATTGATGTCTCTCTCCCTCTCTGCCTCTCTCCCTTCCCCTCTTTTCTAAAAATAATGAAATAAAATCTTTAAAAAACCATGTAATCCCAGTATTACCAGATGTCTGAATTCTGTGTCATTCCCCCAACTATTAAACATTGATAATGAATAAGTGGGGGTAGGGGTAGGGAGAGGAAAACCGGAGTACAGAAAACAAAACACACCTGCAGCTCTCACTGGGCCCAGGGCCAACCATCTCTGAGCTCCAGCATTTGGAGCCTGTCCTCAATCTCACCTACTCAACTACCGAGTCCTAATCCTTCAGCCAACCACTCTCCAATCCAGCCAGGCTGTCTCCCAAACTCATCGTGCAACTCTGACTCGGGACTCTTGGTTAACCAAGCTTCTCCATTTTGAAATGTCCTCCCCAACTATCCTACAATCTAAACCCTACCCTTACTTAATAATTAACTCCAATGCTTCTTCCTCTGTGATCCTTCTTAAATGAACATTTATCCTCTTCATAGCAGTGAGCAGAATTTTACCTCCCTATACTCCTCACAGCATCTGTTGGTGAGCGAGGAAGTGACTATTTTATTAAAGTATAACAAAGATACAAAGTATAAGAACATACATATACAAGTATACAAAAAGTACACAAAAAGCATACAGATTGGTAAACGTGGAGACGGTACATCTGGTAACCAGCATCCAGATTAGGAAAAGAACATTATTGGAACCCCAACACCTCCTCAGTCTCTTTTCCAGTCATTCTTCCCCCTCAAAAAATATATTCTACCCTGATGTCTACCACCATAGGTTATTTGATATGTTTTTGAAATTGATATGACACTTTGTGTCTGGCTGCTTCTGCTCAACATTATGTTTGTATGATTCATCTATACTATGTGAAGTTGTAGTTTATCCATTCTCATTGCTGTTTAATATTCCATTGTATGACTATGTCATTTATTCTGTTGTTATTGGGCATTTGCATTATTTCCAATTTATAGCTATTAAAATAGTGCTGTCTTTTAGTAAACATACATACCCTTTTCTTTGGGGTGCATAGCTAGGAGAAAAACTGCTGGGTCATAATTTAAAAATTCATAGGTAGAATTTTTAAAAATAATTCATTTTCTAAAATGTTTATACCAAATTACATTACCATCTATCAGGGTATGAGAGCTCTGGTTGCTCCATACCCACTAACATTTGGTATTGTCTGTCTTTTTCATTTAAACTTGTTAAGATCCCTCAGATCTGCTTACAAATAACAGAAGAGTAGCAAAATTAGGAAAGTTGATAGTTGTGGCCATCTTCGTTCTGGTCTATCTCACTGGTTTTGTATAGACCAAGGTTGTTCTTTTAGGGGCTGTTCAGGTTAGCCTGAGGGTATTACTTGATCCAAAAGGCTATGATGTGGCTTTAGTCTATTCAGGATCTACATGAGGGGCTCCGTTATATTCTTAAGGGAAGGGGCTCCCCTCCTGTGTATAACCCTAAAGGAAGGCAAATGATTTCAAATGGTTTCTAGAATCCAACCAAAGGTGAATATAATAAGGCTGAATCCAAGATTCTAACGTCTCTACCCTTTTATTTTATTTTTAAATTGTGAAATATTCATTCATACAAACACAATAAAATAATTTAAAAAGTAACAAAACCAATCATGATATACCTACACCCAATTTAAGAACTAAAACATTACCAGTAGCTTAGAGAAACCTGTTTGTACCTCCCACAAGAGGTAACATACTGTCTTTGTCACTTTATCCCTATGTACGTATCCAGAGGGGGTTAAAAAAGAGAATGTTCTGCATGATTCAACTTATTTAAAACTCTTTAAAAACACAAACTAATCTATAGGGACAAAAGGCAGATCAGTGATTGCCTTGCCTTGGGAGGGATGGTGGTGATGAGCAGGGGAAGGGATTATGAAGAAGCACAAGAAAACTTTTGGGGTAATGCATACGTTCATTAACTTTTCCCCCAGCTTTACTGAGATATAATTAACATTACATTATATAAGTTTAAGGTATAAACATGATGATTTGATATACAAATGTATTATAAAATAATTACCACAATAAGGTTAGTTAATACATCCATTACCTCATGTAATTATCTTATTTTTTCAGCTCTTTCCCTCTTTTTTTTTAAGCTCAATCCCTCCACCCCCTGCACCGTGTAGCTACCTTATTGTATATGTCTGGGAACCTTTTTTTTTAAAAGATTTTATTTATTATTTTTCAGAGACAGGGGGAGGGAGAGAAACATCAATGTATGGTTGTCTTTCACCTGCCTCCAGCTACAGACCTGGCTGGAGTCCTGGCTTGCAACCTGGTTATGTTGTCCTGGTTGGGAATTAAGCCAGGGACCTTTGGGTTTGCAGGCCAGTGCCTTATCCACTGCGCCACCAGCCAGGGCTAGAACTTTTTAAAATATATATATATATATATATATATATTTTATTGTTGTTATATTACATTCATCTCATTTTTTTTCATCATCTCATTTTTTGTTTGAGAACTTTTAAGATCCACTCCCTTAGAAACCTTCAAGTATACAATATAGTATTGTTAACTACAGTCACTATCATATATATCTTAAGTTATCTTAATTGTGGTGATAGTTTCTGTGATGAATATGTATATCAAAACATATCAAGTAAAAAAATCAAATTATACACTTTAAATGTGTAGGTAATTATATACCAATTATACATCAATCAAGCTGTTAAGAGCTGTTGGTGTAGGAAAGAGCTATTTAAGAGCCTTTTAGCCTTGGCCAACTAGCTCGGTTGGTTAGAGTATTGTCCCAATACACCAGAGTTGTGGGTCTGACCCCTGGTCAGGGTACAAACAAGAATCAACCAGTGAATGTATTAATAAATGAAACAACAAATCTCTCCATATCTCTCTCTCTAAAATCAATCAATCCACCAATAATTTTTTTTTTAAGCCTTTGATGTCACTAATTCTCAACTGGAGGACAGATGAGCACACCTCTCTCTCCCTCCCTCTCTCTTTTTTAATATTTTAATCTTTATCCAAAAACATGCTTATTGATTTTAGAGAGAGAGGATGGGAGGAAGAAAGAGGCATAGAAACACTGATGTGAAAGAGAAACAGGGTGCCTTTCACAGGCACCCTGACCAGGGACCAAACCTGCAACCTAAGCCTGTTTCCTGACTGGGAATCGAACCCATCCCTTTGGTTTGCAATAGCACCCTTCCAACTGAGCCACACTGGCCGGGGCTGGATAACATATCTCTTCCAGGGAAGCGTGTAAGAATTACCTATAAAACTTTTTCAAGCTATATAGTTCTCCTTCACTGTCTCCCCAAGGACTCTGAAATACCCTCCACAGCAATGCAGCACCACTTAAGAACCACCACCAGAGTAAGCTGAAGTGGACAAAGGGTCAAGTACTAAACTGGTGGTAAGGGAGAGAAGAAGAGACTGAGAATAGGAAGGATAAAAAGGCAGAGTAGCAAGGGTGATAAGGAGGGGACCAAAGGCTTCAGGAACAAGGAAGCTTCAACCATAGACAACTAGGTCCTTTACTTTTGGATTATGAACGCTGGTGAGTATCGTGATGAAGACAGTAAGGAAAATACGCATTTGGTACATGGGGTGATGATGATGATGATGATGTGATGATGATGTAGCTGGATAACTTACTTGTTTCTTCTACATATCCCCACCCCCTACCCCCACTCAATCAAGCAGGTTAGTTGGCTTTGTGCATCACAGCTTCAGGGGCAATGTGGAAAGCAGAAGTAGACTGTCAGATGGAATGGCTTTTGTCTTTGAAAAGCCTCAGCAGCTCACTAAGAACAGAATTTGTGAAAAGATGTTAAATAATGTGGAAAAGAAGGAGGGGGAAAGTGAATCTCCTTAGACTGAAAGATATTTCCCTGGGCTTGCAGAAAGAAGGGAAGGTTGTGGGTTCTGAAACAGTTGGACCCTTGGCCTGGTCTCCTGGTACCACCACTGGGAATAGGTAAGATCCAGAGAGATCTGTGAGTATTATCATTTTGTTTTTAGATTACAAAAGAAAAGGTTTGGTGAAGTTAATTAACTACCACAGTGACAAAAAAGAAAAGTGGTAGAACTAGGACTTGAAACCATCAGTCAAGGATATCTACTAAAGAGACACCTAGCTTAGATATTAAGAAATTAAAATGGATGGGGGGGGCGGGGGGGGGAGGTTAGAGAACACTACAATTTCAATCCAATTGTGAAAGCAACTACTTAGCATTAATGTCTAATTATTCTACAAAATAATGCTATGACTTAAGAATAAACCCAAATTTATTATAAGTTTTTGATCTAGGGATGATCTTACACCAGTCTAAATATCCAAGCTTTTTTTATTTCACTCAGGCTCAGACCTGGACCATAATATCTCCTGTGGACAGAAATGGCCTTGGAGATTAAAGACGACCTATACAGTTTTGCTCCTTTTCATGATTCCATGTCACAAATTCAACTCTTACACCTAGAAAACATTTCCAAGCTGGTTCAGTCACTCACCATCCAGCTTTTTCAGTTTGGGCACTCTCTTGGTTGCCTCTTCAATCCAGTTCCCCTCAGCAGAATGTTTTTCTTCCAAGGGGTTGCCTACAAACACCAGGTCTTCCAGGCACGGCAGTTCTGCCAGCTTCACAAATTCAGCTACAGATATAAAGAATACATTCCACATTATAATGGTAGGTTTTGGTCCTGGCTGGTGGGACTCAGTGGGTTGGGCATGGTCCTGCAATGAAAGGTTGTAGGTGTGATTCCCGGTCAGGACAAATGCCTGGGTTGCAAGTTCAGTCCCCAGCCAGGGTGAGTATGATGGGGAACTGATTGATGTTTCACTCCCTTTTTTTCTCCCTCCCTTCCCCTCTCTTTAAAAGTAAATAAATAAAAGCATTTTTTAAATGGTAGATTTTACTGTTAATATTCTGGGAGTTGAATTTCAATATTACCGTTTGTGGTTATGCAGAACAATTTGTTGTTAAAGATTTTGAGGGAAGTAAGGGACATTAGACCATATGGAGTGATCCTCTGAAAACATTACAGAAAGGGAGAGAAAGAGACATACCCTCTTCTACTTTATGCTACCTTTGTCTTTAGATAGGATAAGAGGAGGAAATGAGATTTACAGTTGAAAAGAAAAACAAATCACTCCCCAGTGACAAGTCTTCCCTAAGTGGTGCTGCAGCAGGGCTAAGCCTATCTGCTTGTGTCTACCTATTCCCTCCCTCATCTTTCAGTTCTTAAAGCAACTCATTGAGCCTCTACTACAGAATTTTTCACATCATTTTACAATTTGATTATAAACTAACCTTCCCCAGAAGCTGTGAATTCCTTGAGGGTAGAAGCAGTGTTCTACTCAACTAAGTATCTCAAGAGTCTAGCATACTATGTTACTGGCACATAACAGGGCTTTAGTAAATGCTGAGTGAATAATGTACAATGAAAAAGCAAAGCAATATAAATGCCAAGTAAGTCTTTCACACAAGAATTATTAAATTTAAATTGATTTCTTCCAGCCTTTGGACAATTTTTTTCATGATTAATAGGACCATGATCTATACTTAAATGTAAATTTTAAGCATTTAGCTGAAATACAGGAACTCCTATAGTTACAAGCACTTCCCTCTGTGCTCAGAAATAAATGTCCTCATGTTGCACCTCATTCCCTATTGGGCTATTTTCTACTAACAGGAGGTACAGGTTAGCGAAGAGCCACCTGCAGCTTACCCCATTCTTTCACCAGGTTATTGGACATGTAGAGAATCTTCAATTTCTTCATTACATGGATCCCTTTCAATTTCTCGATAAAGTTGTAGGAGATCCACAGTTCTTCTAACGTGTCCCCTACCACTTCCTGAAAAAGAAAGCAATCTGATATACATGCTTATTTTTAAGCTTTTACTGAGACCCACCTGTCGCCTGGCAAGAGAGCTGAAGGCTGTGTGGGAGTTTCTGTCATTAAGAAAACCAAATAGAACATTCTTTTCCTTCTTCAAATTGATTTGAGCTAAGAATAGATACTGAAATCACCAAAAGAGGAAACAACAGCACTATTTTATCACTTCCATTAAACAGTACAGTTTTCAAATTCTTTCCCTATATATTTTATTATCTTATCTTTATAACATTTCAGATAGGCAAAGCAGGTTATTTGATTTCTGTTATAGAAAGTTTAAGGGCTTTTTGTAAGATCACAATGCTACTAAATAGTAGAGCTAGATCTAAATATTTATTATGGAAACTTTCAAACATAAAGAAAAGTTGAAAGAAGTTTGAAGTAAATTTCCATATATCCACTACCAGATTCTATCATTAACATTTTTCTATCCCTTTCCTATCAAATATCTGTCCATCTGCCACCCAGCTAACTACCCATTAAGTCATCTTATATTTTTAACGTACAAAATTCAGTTTAAAACTCAAAGCCTTTCCATTATAGTGAAAATATTATACTATACTGCCTCTTAAATGATAGGTATAATCAATGGTGGCACAAAGCCTTCCTTCTTTTATAGACATAAAACAGAAGGTAGTGATTCTTTAAAAAAATTTTTTTTAATATACAAGGCAGGATCAATGAAAGGTTCAGTCCTCTCAACTCACAAGAATTCACCTTTGATCACATGGTATTGTCCAGAATGTGGAGCCCACATCTAATCCTGGTAAGCAACTGTCCCTTCAAAAACTACAGAGAGAAAAAATAAATGTACCCTGGATAAAGATCCTTAATGCATGCATTTTCCATACGGTGGAACCAAGGGGAGAAACTGAGTTAAGTTTTGTGTGTCATCCCAACTCCCACAATTCATCTCAGTTTCAACTTCCTAACTAGAAGAAATAACAGCTTTAGAGTAAAAGAAACTTTTAAATTGGTCCATCCTGGCACTCACATCAAACCTTTGTGATTAAATCAACCCCCCTCAGCTAGTATTCTGATAGCTTGTCCACCAAAATGACCTAATTAGTATATCATATCATATCAGTCTTTCAGAAGAGGCAAATCAGCTTTCATATAATTTAAACTTTATCGCATGCATTTTCATTGCACTGAATCCCCAGTCATGTTTCCAATTTAGTAAGTGTGAGGTAGCAGAAAAAATACTGATTAAATACTGATTTAAAAGAATGAGGTTCAGTTCTGGGTTCTGACACTTATTTAGTGTTGTTTTCACATGTGCAATGAGGACTCTTGGTCAATTTTCCTAGAACCTTTTTTGATCAATTCTCCAAATAGCTAATTTGCTGAATTTACTCTCTTATTTACAAAAAAAATATTTAATTACTTATAAATTATAGTAATTTGTTTTAGATAGGACAGAAATTTTTTAGATAGAATAACTTTGAAGATGACGGTAATGCTTTCTTTGTTCACTCATTTGATGTGTTTATTTGGTTTCAGTTTAGTTTTCAGCCATTTGATGTAGCTCTTTTGCCATAACCAAATTTCAGTGCCTTTGGGAACCTTTCTTTACTTGAGAATAGGATTTTGTGGAACAAGAATTCCTTATGCATACTGACTTACAAATGTTGGACCAATTTTGAATGCCTAGGATGTAGTTCTGTCTTTCAGTACACTTTCAATCTACTCCACTGTCTTTTGTACTTCCTTAAAGATAAGGATTTGCTAGCCAGCTCAATTAGATTACTATTTTAATGTGTTTTAAAAATTTGAGAAGTGATTAGTGCCTAAAATATGAAACTGACATTCTACAAAGATGGACTAACAAGTCTAACAGCTAGATGAAACAGCTGCCTTAACATTAACAGAACCTTAAAGAAAATTTCAAAATGTGTTGAAACCATTCCAAGCAACACAATTTTTTATATATTTATAAGAGGGTAATAAAAACAAAAATTTTTAAGACAAGATTTTGGTGATGCAATCTGGTGAATGTTAATCAGTAAAACCTGGCTAAGTTTGTGTGAATCAATTCAGTGAAAATTACCATTTAATAAACTGGCCCTTTGCACCCTCGCTGGTGGCACAGTGGATAAAGTGCCGGTCTGCGGACCCAAAGGTTGCTGGTTTGATTCCCCAGCCAGGAAACATAACCAGGTTGCAAGCCAGGCCTTCAGCCAGGTCTGTAGCTGGAGGCAGGTGAAAGGCAACCATACATTGATGTCTCCCTCCCTCTCTGCCTCTCTCCTTTTCCCTCTCTCTAAAAATAATAAATAAAATCTTTAAATAAATAAATAAGCTGGCCCTTTGGAGACTGGACATTGAGCCAGCAGGCACTTAGTAAATTGGTTTGCTTTCTGCAAGTGCACAGATAACTTCTTCTTAGTTTCCCACTCTGTAAAATGAAAAAGTTGGTAAAATGAGACCACCTCATACTCATTATAATGGCTACCATCAAGCAAACAGAAAATAAAAAGTGTTGACAAGGATATGGAGAATTTGGATCCCTTGTGCTGTATTGGTGGGAATATAACATGTTGTAGGTGCTATGGAACAGCTTGGCACTTCCCCCAAAAGTTTAAAATATGATACAGCAATCTCATTTCTGAGCATATAACCTAAAGAATTGGAAACACTAGTGGATAAGGCGCCAGCCTACGAACCCAAAGGTCGCTGGTTCGATTCCCCAGCCGGGGTACATAACCAGGTTGCAAGCCAGGTCTCCAGCCAGGTCCATAGGGAGGCAGGTGAAAGGCAACCCTACATTGATGTTTCTCTTCCTCTCTGCCTTTCTCCCTTCCCCTCTCTCTAAAAATAATAAAATCTTAAAAAAAAAAAAAAAAAAAAGAATTGGAAACAGAGTTTCAAAGAGATACTTGGATGACCATGTTCATATCATTATGTATGATAGCCAAAAGTTGCAAACAACACAAGTGCCATCAGCGGGTGATTGAATAAACAAAATATGGTATATATACACAACAGAATATTATTCATCCTTAAAAAGAAAAGATATTCTGATACATGCCATCATGGATCAAACTTGTATATTGATACTAAGGAAAACTATACAGCAATTTTAAAATAATGTATTAAATCTGCATGTTTTGACATAAAAGAATATTCCTGATACACAGGGGTGGGCATAAGGAGGTTTACTGCTGTTGAGTATATGAAACACAGAATTTTATCTTGTATTATTATTTATTTTATTATTGTATTATTATTATCAATCTCCCTATGCCTACCCTTGTATTGAGAGAAAAATCAGAAAAAATATATTACCTTGTATATCATAGTACAAACATATATAACATACCCACACATGCATATACATATGTATACAGATATCTATTTGTATTTGCACAGGAAAAATATTAAAGTATACAAAACAATTTTATTTCTGTTACCCATGGAGTTGGGTAGGTATAGGCAGGGAGAAAAAAGACTTTCACCATGTATTTCATATATTTATGAATTGATTTGTTTTTTACAATTAACATATATAATTCAGAGACTTTTGGCCAAGATGGAGGTGTAGGAAGACACGCTGCATCTCCCTCCACAACTAGGAAGAAATACAACAACCTCAAAACTAGAGACAACCAGAAGTTCCAGAACATCGAGCTGCATGGAAGTCCCACAAACAAAGATATGGAGAAGAAATATTCATCCAGACAGGTAGGAGGGGCAGAGCTGGGGCAGTGAGGACTTGGGGTGGAGGTGGCAACAGAGGCTGTAGTCCGCCAGCGGCAAGTGCAGTCATATATTTAAAAAAGTACGGAGAGATACCTAGGGAGAACTCCCAGCACCAGAGCAGACCATAAAGCTCATGGTTCCAACTCTGGAGGTGAGGGAATAAAGTATCATTGCTTCTTACTGTGAAAACCAGTGCAGGTTGGGGTAGAGGAAGCAACTACCAGTTTCTCAGCAGAGTCTATTTGTTTAGAGAGCCCTATGGTCCTAGAACATCCACAAACCCACCCACTCTGGGAACTATGGCCAGGGCAACTGCTAGAGGGGTGCCAGTCCTATCTGGGAAGTGGGAGAAGTGCCTGGAAAAGGGGCAAGTGCTGAGAAAGCAGCATCATTCCCTCTGAGACACCTCCCCTACACAGCACCGCAACATACTGATGGATACCTAAGGTTCTGCCCCTTATAACGTAACAGGTGCCACAGCTCTACCTATGGCACAGAGACAAAAACAGGAGGCTGCCAAGTTGAGGAGACAAAGAAGTATAGCCCAAGAGAGGGAGCGGTTCAAAGTTCCAGTGGGAAAATTAAGCAACAAGGAGATAGCCAACCTAACAGATGAGGAGACAGCCAACCTAACAGATGCAGAGTTCAAAATACTGGCGATAAAGATGTTCACAGACTTGACAGATATGCTTGAGTACAGCAAACACAGAAGGGAAGGAGTGAAAACTATGCTAACTGAAATGAAGGAAAATCCACACAAAACCAATGGTGAAGAAAAGTAAACCAGGGTTCAGATCAATGATTTGGAATATAAGCAAGAAATAAACCGTCAACCAGTACAGAATGAAGAGACAAGAATTGAAAAAAACAAGAAGGCTTAGGAACCTCTGGGGCAACTTTAAATGCACCAACACCTGAATCATAGGGTTGCCATAAGGAGAAGAAGAAGAAACTGAAAACTGATGTGAGAAAATAATGAAGGAAAACCCCCCAATTAGGCAAAGGATATAGACATTTAAGTCCAGGAGAGTCCCAAACAAGTTAAACCCAAAGAGGACCACACCAAGACACATCATAATTAAAATGCCAAAGGTTAAACATAAAGAGAGAATGTTAAAAGCAGCAAGAGAAAAGAAGAGAGTTACTTACAAAAGGGTTCCTATAATACTATCAGCTGATTTCTCAAAAGAAACTTTGCAGGCAAGGAGAGGCTGGCAAGAAGTATTCAAAGTGATGAAAAGCAAGGACCTACAACCAAGATCACTCTATCCAGCAAAGTTATCATTTAGAATGGAAGGGCAGATAAAGTGCTTCCCAAAGGAGGTGAAATTAAAGAAGTTCATCATCACCAAGCCATTATTATATGAAATGTTAAAGGGACTTATTTAATAGAAAGAGGATCAAAATTGTGAACATTAAAAAGAAAACAAACTCACAATTATCAACAACTGAATCTAAAAAAGAAACAAAAACTAAGCAAAGAACCAGGACAGGAACAGGATCATAAGTATGGAGATCATTTGGAGGGTTTTCAGTTGGGTGGGAAAAGGGGGAGAAATGGGGAAATGGTGCAGGGATCAAGAAGCATAATTGGTAGAAACGAAATAGACAGGGGGATGTTAAGAATAGGATAGGTCCAGGGCACATAACAAGGTTGCAAACCAGGTCTCCAGTCAGGTCTGTGGCTGGAGGCAGGTGAAAAGCAACCATACATTGATGTCTCTCTACCTCTCTGCCTCTCTCCCCTCTGCTCTTTCTAAAAATAATGAAATAAAATCTTAAAAAAAAAAAAAAAAAAAAGGAATAGTATAGGAAACAGAGAAGCCAGAGAAATACATGTACGATGCAAGGACTTCTGAACTAAGGGGGGAGATTGCTGGAGGGAAGGGGATACAGGGCAGAGGGGGGCAAAGGGGGAGAAATTGGGACAACTGTAACAGTATAATCAATAAAATATACTTAAAAAAAAAAAAAAAACAAGCCCTGGCTGGTGGCACAATGGATAAAGCACCAGCTTTCAAACCCAAAGGCCGCTGGTTCGATTCCCAGCCAGGGCATGTAACCAGGTTGCAAGCCAGGTCTCCAGCCAGGTCCACAGCTGGAGGCAGGTGAAAGGCAACCATACATTGATGTTTCTCTCCCTCTCTGCCTCTCTCCCTTCCCCTCTCTCTAAAAATAATAAATAAAATCTTAAAAAATAAAAACCATATATAACTCCTAGAATTAAAACTTTAACCTAGTTTTTTTTTCTTATCCTCTTCCAAGGATATGCCCATTGACTTTAGAGAGAGGGAAACATAGATGTGAGAGGGAAACATCAACTGGCTACCTCCCCTAGGCACCCCAAATAGGGATTGAATTAGCCATCCAGGTATGTGCCCTGACCAGGAATTGAACCCACAATTTTTGGTGTACAGAACAACATTCCTACAAATGGAGCCACCACCAAGCCAAGGCCTAACCTGATAGTTTTTATAACTAGTAATAAAATATACTGAGTCATTCAATAAATATTTACAGAATGCCTAGTACATGTAGCAAGCACTAATGTAGATGCTGACAAATAAAACGGACTTGCTCATTAGGATCTGTGTGAGAAAGACAGAGGGTGGGCAAGCAAGGGGAGGAGAACAAACCAATAAAAATTTCAGATAGTAATAAGAAAGTTGAAATAGATACAGATAGACAAACAGGTAGGTAGGTAGGTAGAAAGATATAGATATATATAGAGAGAGAGTTGTTGTTGCCTAGAGAGCTAGAGTAGTTGGATATAGGGTAGTTGGATCACTTCTGAGGAGGTGACATCTGAGTTGAAGTTGGAAGCCAGTAACATTGAAGTCCAGAGTAACAAAGAGTTTTTTAGGCTGAGGAAGAAGCAAGTGCAAAGGCCCTCAGGGAATGGATTTGGCATGTTCCAGGAAGAGAAAGAAGGCCAGTGGCTGGAGATTACCAGCGAGAAAGAATAGTAACATGAAATGAGATACAAAAGGAAGGCAGAGGCCAGGTCATCTACACAAATGGGTTTATAATGTACCGTAATAGTAAGTTTTCTAGTAGTTTTAAATCAACCTCTTTTATTCAATTTAATATTTCATGTTTCACAGATTAGAGTGGTCATGTGTAACTTACTGAGGAAGCTATTAATTAATTAATTAATTTTAAAAGATTTTATTATTTTTAGAGATGGCGAAAGGGAGAGAGGCAGAGAGGGAGAGAGACATCAATGTATGGTTGCCTTTCACCTGCCTCGAGCTAAGGACCTGGCTGGAGACCTGGCTTGCAACCTGGTTATGTGCCCTGGCTAGGAATCGAAGCAGAAACCTTTGGGTTTGCAGACCAGCACCTTATCCATTGTGCCACCAGCCAGGGCTGAGGAAGCTATTTAAATCATGCTATAAGACTGGTGTGTCTACATGAACAAATCACTTAGTATGTGAACCTATTTGAAGCCTAGCATGTATTCCTAAGCTGATTTATCTTTCTTTAGTCTCTGCATAAGTAGTAAAGCTTTTGGACTGGTAAAATACTGTTTTTGGTATATGTATACACAATATACACATCCTAGAAAGAAAAGCAACAGTTGGGTGTTATTGATAGTATATAGAAAATGAAAAGCCCTGCCCAGTGTGACTCAGTGAACTGAGTGCGGGACTGTGAACTGAAAGGTCGCTGGTTTGATTCTCGGTCAGGGTACATGCCTGGGTTGCAGGCTAGGTCCCAGTTAGGGGAGCATGAGAGTCAATCACACATTGAAAATAAGTAAATAAAATCTAAAAAAAAAAAAAAAAGAAAGTGAAGAGATCTAAGCAAGTGATGGTTCAGCTAGATAATATCTTTATACATGTCTTTAATCCTATATTTACAATTTATTTGTGATTTCTAGAGAAATTACTTTTCATGGGAGAAATTACATACTGTAACAACACTTGAGAATCTGGTTTATTCTGAAAATGCAAGAAGGAACATTAAGCCTCTCTATCAAGTTGATCCTAGAAATTCTGGGGTACATTTATTTGCAAATTCTTCCTTTATAAATAATTCAAAATCATATTTAGCCTGAGGTATAATAAATTCTAAGTTTTTATACTATAATATTTTATTTATTATGATAATGTCCCTATACTCAGAAAATGCATTAAAAGCAAAATATCTTTAAATATACCAATCATTTAGCCCTGCCTGGGTGGCTCAGTGGATTGAGTGCTGGCCTGTGAACCAAAGGTTTGATTCTCAGTCAGGGTACTTGCCTGAGCTGTAGGCCAGGTCCCCCGTTGGGGGTGTGCAAGAGACAACCACAACCAACTGATGTCTCTCTCATACATTGATGTTTCTTTCCCTCATTTTCTCCCTCCTGTTCCCTCTCTCTAAAATGAAAATCTTTAGAAAAAAATACCAATAATTTAGAATACCAAAAACATTTTTTTACAGATCATTAACTATTTACTCATCATGTTTAACTAGAAAGCAAACAATTCATTTATCGGTTATCATTTTAGAAGGGAAAACTTCCTTATTTAAATATAATGTAATTTCTAAGAACTTCCAAGCATTTTGCCCTGGCCACTATGGCTCAGCTGGTTGGAATGTCATCCCATAACCAAAAGATTGTGGGTTTGATTCCTGGTCAGGGCACATACCTAGGTGTGGGTTCAATCCCCAGTCCAGGCCCTACAATCCCCAATCAAGTATAAGAGGCAATCGATGCTTCTTTCTTGCATCGATGTTTCTCTCTCCCTTCCTCTTTCACTAAAAAGCAATGAAAAAATGTCCTTAGGTGAGGAGTTTAAAGAATATGTATTAAAAAATTCTGACAGAGGGGAGCAAAAAGGGGATGGATGTAATACAACAATAAAATTAAAAAAAAATTCTGAGCATTTTCTAAGTTTATTAGTAAAACTAAGTAGACAAGCAGAAGTGGGGATATTATTCAGATCATTCAAGGTAATTCCAAAATTGCTTCTCTGAACACTGACCCCTATTTAGGCCCACAGCTGCTCCTGTAATGGGGGCTGGTCATTTTGGTCATTTAAGCCTGTCTCACCTTGAGGGGTCATTGTTGGGAAGGATTGCAATTTCAACCCCATGGCTCTTATGAATTTATGAAGCACAGCTAGACTTATTGGGAGGTTGGGAAGGTGGCCAGAGTCATCAAAAATTTCAGAATATTTATGAATTATTTAATGATGAATACTTTCAAAAAGTATTGTATTTTTGGGAACAGATACAAGAAAAAGAAATAAATTTCATCTTTCTTGAAAGTTCCTAGTATTACGATATTATTTCATTTTAGCTTTTTTGCAGGAAAATTCAAATAAATGGCCGGTAAATATATAAATAAAAATATACAGTCCACTTCCCTCCACTGTAAAAAACTTCAAAAAGTTTTAAATGTCCAAGGTTGGTAAGGGGAAATGGGAACCCTCATACAGTACAGGTGGGAGTATAAACTGTTACAAACTTTCTGAATGGTAACTAGATGAAATGTCATAAAAGCCTTAAATTCATACCTTTTGACCCAGCAATTCCATTTCAAGGAATTTATCCAAGGAATTATTCATAGATGTGTGCAATGATATAGCTAAAAGGAGATTCATAACAGTATTGGTTATAATAACTCCAAACTGGAAATAAATAATGAGTAATAAATAACTTATTTGTTGCAATTATTTACTGATTTACTGACTTTAGAGAGGAGGGGGAAGGAAGGAAGGGAGAGGGAGAGAAAGAGACAGGGAGAGGGAGAGGGAGAGAGATAGAAAGAGAGAGAGCAAGAGAGAGAGAGAAACATCAATTCATTGCTCCACTTACTTAGGCATTCGTTGTTTATGTACATGCCTTGACCAGGGATTGAACCTGCAACCTTGGTGTATCTGGACAATGCTCTATCCAACTGAGCTACCCAAAATTATAGTATATCAATAAAATAAAATATTATACTGTCATTAAAAAAGGGATATGGTGGAAAAGTATTTTAAAAACTTAAGTCACATTCTCTGATCAAAAACCTCCAATGGCTTTGCAACCCAATTGGAAGAAAAAATCTAAAATCTTATCATGACATATAAGGCTCAGTGTGATCTCCTGGGTCCTGACTTACTTGACAACCTCACTGAGGACAACTGTCTGTCCCTCATTCAACTCTTTCACGCTCAGCCTCAACTTCAGGACACTGGTACTTGCTGTCTCACCTCAGCCTGAAACACGTATCCCTCAGTCAGCTCTATAGGTTACATCCTTTCTTCTAGAGGGGCTTCCCATCACTCTATGTTCTCTTCTATGCCTTGTTTTCCTTCACCGCATTCACCACCACCTTATGTATTATACAATTATTTTCTAGTCTGTCTCCCTCCACTGTAATCCAAGTTCTATGACAGCAAGTACTTGGTTTTATACTCACTCTGCCTTATCTCTAGTGCCTAGAATAGTACCTGGCTTAAAGTAGACATTTAGAAAATATTATTGAATTAATTGTTGAATGAATGAATGACATGTAAAAACAATTTTTACATATTAAATAAAAGAGATGCAAAACAGTAAGTATAGTAGGATTTCATTCTCTACATAACCACTTAAGAATAGGAAAAAAGGCAAGGATGATGTCCATTAAAATGTTAGCAGTATTTAAATAATCAGTGGCATATAGGTACTTTATATTGTTGCTTTTCTACTTTGTAAAATTTCTGCAATGGACAAGTATTACTTTTATACTAAGAAAAAAGTGTATGCTTTTTTAAAAGTAATAAATAGCAACCTACCAGTCCATTTAAGTTCTTTATGTTGTTTCTTCCTAAAGACAATATCCTCAAGTTTTCTGTAGTGGAAAGAAAGCAATTTTTTGTTTATGAGAATCATATTACACAATTGTAAATCTAGAATAATAAGGTTTTAATAAATTTTATATAATATTCTTATCTAAGGAGTAAGAAAGGCTGTATTAACAAAAAGTGGTAATCAAGTAGGAGATAATAGTGACCTATTATCTAAGGTAAATACTACAACTATAATTTCACATCAGGCTAATATTAAATTTTTAAATTATTAGCTATTTGGAATGCATGGTCTTAAATTGCTGGCTAGTAAAAATATTAGAGGGAAAAATAAGAGTAAAGAGGATATAAACTTTAGACTTGAGAATATATATATATATATATACACACACATATATAAAATTTCTTAATAGTATAAGGACTCAGACTAGAAACCAAACATATTTATGTATAGTAAACCCCATTCCACAGAGAATTAGAAGTGAAATCAAATGAATATTTTAAGTCTTTTGTGTTCAATCATCTTTTAAATAATTAGATTGTGACTTAGTTTAAAAGATGCCTATTTTTATTTTATTTTTTTCCTATCTGTATTTTTTAAAAGGATGTTTCTATTTGTATATGGAGGAAAAAGAAAGAAGAAACAGTGGTTGCTTTGGGGGAGGAACTGAGAGTGTATGGTAAGAGGAAGAGATTTTTCATTGTAAACTATTTTAGTTCTTTTGAACGATTTGCATAAAACCATGAGCATGTATTATATTTCAAAATTAAAAAAAGATTTCTAGTAAAACACAGGAAATGTGATTTCTGTTCTAAAAAACTGTGATTATTTATGCATAAGTTATACATTTAATTTTCACAACCTAAACTTCTATAACTATGCTGTCCAATATGGTAGCTACTAGCCACATGGCTATTTCACTTAATTAACATGAAATACAATGAAAATTCAGTTCTTCAGTATACTAACCTCACATCAAGAGCTTTAATAGCTGTATATAGGTAGTGGCAACTGTTTGGGGATAATGCAGACAGTTATATTGGCTGACACTATTCTATAACATCCATAAATTACCATTTAACTGGGTTCTCATCCCAACTCTCAAAAGAAGCAGACCTCACTGAATCTCAGTTTCATCATATGTAAAATGAGGAAATATAATATCTATAAGCATAAAAGGATTGAGACAATTGTCAAAAACATTCAGTCTAATGCCTTAACCATGGTAAGTACACAATAAATGGTATGTGTATCCGGCATATATAATTATATAAACATGGGTTTTAATTTATTTAATAAATTATTTAAAAACAATTTTTTATTGATTTCATTTATTCACTTTTAGAGAGAGGGAAAAGGAGGGAGAAAGAGAGGAAGAGAAACAGCAATGCATGAGAGAGATACATAAATCTGTTGCCTCTCTCATGCCCCCAACTGGGTACCTAGCCCACAACCCAGGCTTTCTGGTTCACGGGCTGGCACTCAATCCACTGAGCTACACCAACCAGGGCTTAAATTATTTATGAGAAACATTTAACTTTTTTTTTTCCCTTTAGGATTTTATTTATTTATTTTTAGAGAGAGGGGAAAGGAGGGAGAAAAAAGGAGAGAAATACTGATGTGAGAGAGAAATACTGATTGACTGCTTTTCAGATGCACCCTGACCAGGGCTTCAACCTGGAACCTAGGGATGTGCCCTGACCAGGAACTGAACCAGCAACCTTTTGCTTTGCCGGACGATGCCCAACCAATGGAGTCACACCAGTTAGGGCACATTTAACTTTCAGAATAAGAAATTTTAAGAGTGATCTAATTTATGCACAATGATTTAACTATTGAAAGGGACTATTCATGTAATAGGCTGAATTGGGTCCCCCCAAAATTCATGTGTTGAAGTTCTAACCCCTGCTCCCTCAGAACGTGTCTGTTTAGAAGCAGGGTCTTTTAAGATGCAATTAAGGTAAAATGAGATGATTTTAGGTAAAATCCAATATGGCTTATAAAAGGAGATGGGACACAGACAGAAACATAGGAAAGACCAAAGGGAAAGATAGGCACCCACAGGCCAAGGCGAGAGGCCTCAGAGGAAAGCAGTCCTGCCGACACTTTGATCTCAGACTTCTAGCCTCTGCAACTAAGAAAGTAAACTCCTGTTGTGGGATTTGTTATGGCAGCCCTAGCAAACTAATAAATCCACATAACTAGAAATGTGTGAAAATTAAATATTTAAGAAAATCACATAATCAATTAGTTTTTAAAGTTCCTCCATCTGGAAAAATTACCATTTTATTTTTCCTATTTCATGCAACATAAAATGCTTATTCAAAAGTTATTCATTCAACACATAATTATTCAGCATCTACTACAAGCCAGAAACAGTACTAAGCACTTGCAGTGTAACAGTGAATAATACTGATAAAAATCCTACTGTCATAGAACTCACATTCAACGGCTAGTAAACAAAATAAAATAAACATATTAGATAGTGATGAGTGTGGGGAAAAAAAGCGGATAAAAGGAATGAAACGTCAGGGGGTTGGGAGCAGCTGACATTGTAGATAGATGGTAACTGGAGGCAGCTAGCCATGAGGAGAGATGGAGGAAGAACACTCACAGGCAAAGTGGAACTTCACACATAAACTCTCTGAGACAGGACCACATTAGAAGTGTTCACAAAACACAAGGAGCCAGCTGAGAGAATGAGAGGAGAGTAATAGGAGATAAAATTAGAAAGATTATAGGCCTTTTATAGAGGATGCATGAGGAGGAATCAAGAAATTACCAAAGAGTTTGGCCTAGGCAACTGGAAGAACAGAGTTGTCACTGAGATAGATACATAAGAAGTTGGTTTAGCTGGGGCAGCAGAAGGATATTAGGACTTTTGAACATGTGAAGTATGAACATCTAATGGAAATGTCAGATAACTGGATCTGTGAATCTGGAGGTCAGAGTAGACAACTGGGCTAGAGATATAAATTTGGGAGCCATCAGCATATAGATGGTGAAGTCATGATTTGGAAGAGATAATAGGTGAAGGTAGAAAAGAGATCCAAAAATGGAATCCTGGGGTACTCCAACATTTAAAAGTTAGAGACATGAGACTGGGAAGAAGTAGCCAAAAAGGCAAGAGAAAATCTGGAAGGTATAGTATCCAAGAAACCAAATACTAAAATTGCTTCAAAGAGGAAGGAAATCATTCGTATGCTAATAGGTCAACTAAGATGAGGACTGATAACCTCGGAAATATATGCCACCTTTCAAAGACATAAAAAGTCCTTTTTTAAAAAGTGCACTTGAAACTGGTACAAAAAAAAAAAAGAGAGATTGTATTTATTGCTGTATAGGGAAATAAATGATAATATCAAAGTTAATAGATTCAATGTTCTAACATAACACAAATACATATTTCCCATAGTTAATATGCTATATAAATAGAGCACCACTGGAAGTAAAACACTTTACTTTTACTTTTTTTAATTAATGAATTAATTCTTTAGAGAGAGGACAGAGAGAGAAACGTAGATTTGTTGTTGCACTTATTCGTTCATTGGTTGATTCTGAGAGACTCCCAGACAAGATGGAGACATAGGTAAATATGCTTTGCGGCCTTGTACAACATAAGAAGGATCACAACTAATCTCAAAACAAAAAACAACCACAATTGCCAGAAAATCAAACTGTATGGAAGAATCAAGGATTTCAAGAACAAATATTCATCCAGGTGCATAAGAAGGGTGGAGGTGGGGATCCAGCAGGGAGAACAAGCAGTGTGGCGGAGACTAGGCAGTGACAGCAAAGCAGTGGTAGTGGCCAGCTGAACCGGCAGGCCCACATTCACGTGGGACTGAAAATAAAGAAACATACTGCCTGGCTGGTGTGGCTCTCAGTTGGTTGGAGCGTTGTCCCATATATGAAAAGGTTGATGGTTCAATTCCCATTCAGGGCACATAACTGGGTTGCGGATTTGATCCTTGGTGAGGGAGCCTCTGGCAGGCAATACACTGATGTTTCTCTCTCCACCTCCCCTTTCCTTCTAAAATCAGTAAATATTTATTTATTTATTTATTTAACTTTTAGAGAGAGGGGAAAGGAGGGAGAAAGAGAGGGAGAGAAACATCCATCTGAGAGATAAACATCCATTGGTTGCATCTTACAAGCCCCCAAATGGGGGCTCAGCCTGCAACCCAGGCATGTGCCCTGACTGGGGATCCAATAGGCAACCTTTCAGTTTTCAGGTCAGTGCTTAACCCATTGAGCCACATCAGCTAGGGCAACATATACATATTTTAAAACAACATATTATTTGAGAGCTCTTTCAAAGAACAGTTTGCCGGACTTAGTGATGAACTTGGATATAGGCCTTGAGGGAAGTAAAGGGGGAATATGGAACTTGTGAATGTTGCCTTATATGGGGAATAAGTACATTGAAGATGTCAATAAGTTAGGGATCTTAAAATCAGGAGAGTAGCCTCAATTATCCAGGTGTTTCATAAATGCAATCACATATATCCTCAAAAGCGAAAGGCTTGGCACAGACAAAAGAGGAGAAGGCGAGTGACTGCAGAGGCAGTGATTGGATTGATGCGGTCACAAGCCTAGGACTGGCAGCCATCAGAATACAGAAGAGGAGAGGAGTGCGGCTCTGTCAAAAGCCTGATTTTGGCCAGTGAAACTGATTTCAGACTTCTGACTTCCAGAACTATGAGGAAATAAATTTCTGTTGTGTTAAGCTATCAAGTTTCAGCAACCATAGAAACTAGCACGGGAGTCATAGGAAACTAGCAAGGAGTCAGAAAGGCCTTGGCAACTGGGTAGGTGGCAATGTCATTAACCTTTTTGTTAATGCGAAGGAAAAACAGGGATGGTCACAAATTAAAATTTACATATAACAAGTATGAAACACAAGACAAATCTGATTAGATACATAACAGAAAATCTGGTTTTTCTTTTAAAATACTCATATCTCAATTCTAACTCCATAAAAACTTTAAAATATCTTTAAAATGTTCAGGTCTCATGTATGTATAATTTATATGTTGTCTCTGTCAATTACTGTGGTTAAAACAGATGCAAGCTTCTGGGATTACATAGTGCCTCTGGAATTTTATTCCAATAACTAGAAAATCCAAGAACCATCTGTTATTGTGGATCACTTACTTAAGCCATTCAGGTTGGCAATTTTTTCAATGCAGTTTGTAGACAGTGAAAGTTTCCTTAAGAAGAACAAAGAAAAACTTGAATTAATATGAAAAAAAAATTTAAGTTTATATCAAAAATTATTCTTCTAGTGGTCATAAAAGATACAATATGTATGCCCTGTCTAGTGGCTCAGTAGATTGGTGCCAGCCTGCAAACCCAAAAGTCACTGGTTGGATTCCCAGCCAGGGCATATAACCAGGTTGCAAGCCAGGTCTCCAGCCAGGTCCGTAGGGAGGCAGGTGAAAGGCAACCCTACATTGATGTTTCTCTTCCTCTCTGCCTTTCTCCCTTCCCCTCTCTCTAAGAATAATGAATAGAATCTTAAAAAAAAAAAAAAAAAAAAGATACAATATGTTAGTCATACTTCCTTTTGACACTGAATCATTTTTCCCCCCTCAGACATGGCATTTATTCATTTTGAAATCTTCATAATTTTTTCTGATTACAAGTTAATACATACTTTTTAACAAGCAAAAACAAATTTTTTTAAACCTTTTTAAGGGCAATTTTATGCTATCTATTTAATTTTTTAATGCATGTATTTGTTGATCCAATCATTCATTTCTAGGAATACATCCTATTGAAATATTAATGCAAATGCCAAAAGTCATATGAAATATTGATTGTATTATTGCAATAGCAAAAATTAGGGGGAAATCATCTATAAACATCCATCAATTGAGGAACAGTATACTGCCACTAAAATAAGATTGGGCTATAGATGCCAATTTGAGAAGATGTCTATGATACATAGTTAAAATATATAGTATGTATACACACACATACACAGTATATATAATGTAAGTATGGAGATATTTATTTTCTCATGAGTTAAATCATTCAGCAATGTATATTGTAAGAAAGCATATGTAATCCTAACAATCACACACATTCCCCCAGAGATAACTACTATTTTTTTTTTAAGATTTTATTCATTATTTTTAGAGAGAAGGGCAGGGAGGGAGGGAGAGAAGGAAAGAAACACCAATGTATGGTTGCCTTTCACCTGCCTCCAGCTACAGACCTGACTGGAGACCTGGCTTGCAATGTGGGTAGGTGCCCTGACTGGGAATCGAACCAGCGACACTTGGATTTGCAGGCCAGTGCTCAATCCACTGAGCCACACCAGCCAGGGCCAGAGATAACTACTCTTACTACTTCATCTATATCTAGGCTTTTCTATATATATTTTAATTATATAAAAACAAACTTTTAAATGGAGCACAATTACACATTCTTAGTCTTCCTTAAAACCCCCAAAATTTGACTCTATGACACATGACCATTCTGACTTGACTTGAAGAGGTATTATTCATCTTTTTTTACTTGAAACAGCAAAGTCAATTACTTTGTAATTGTACAGTATAAATTACTGATCAAATCTGTATATTTTCTAGTCATGTCCACTCCTGAAAACTGCTAGTGAAAAACTAAGTTCCTTAAATCTGGGAATATGGTGGGGGAATAAGTTTTTAATTGTTTGAGCAACTAGAAGGACACATAAAGATGAGAACTTACTCGCAATTAGCAAGCATGGACAAGGATGCATCCATCTTCTCTATAGGGGGAATCTGGGCATAAAGCTTTATCTCTTTGGCTTCAGATGGCTTCTGACTGGTTTTCTCTTCCTGTAATAAAAATTAATTAGGAAGAAAATGATCTCTGATTGTAACGGGGAGTTAAAGGAGACAACAATGTTATAAGGCTTTTCAATCCTTATTTCAAAACAATTTTAGAATTTGGTAATTCTGTACATTCTTTACAGTTTACTTATTGACCCGTACCATTGGCTGTGATAACCAGGCTCCTACATGATCAACTAAGATAATTCATTGTTAGGGTACAACCAAATGGAAAAAATGAAGGACAGGAAATAATTTATGTAGTATTTTAAATCCCTTAGGGCCTCTCAATTAATAAACATAAGCAACACAACAACAAAAATATTTTCCTGGGAAGGATTCTTTGTCTGGAAACAACTTGCCTTAAACATCAGATTCAGACTTATAAGATCAACTGTTTTTCTTTGTCATCTCATCTTTTTCCATATAAAATTCAGTCTAAGCTACAAACCCAAAATACCAAGAATTTTGGGAGACATTCTCTTTACAACACAGCTGAGGTCAAAATTACTTGCTATAAGTAATTTACTACTGAATTAGACCTTAGAGTTTAATTTTGGTACTAAGAACACAATTTTTAAAAATTTAGTTAACAGTATATGCTGCATAATATTTTCTAAGTATATCACAACCAGAATATTAGTATTGAGACAACCCATTGATTTAAATAAGATTTCCCAATTTTTTTGTATTCATTTGTACATATGAGTGTGAATGTGTTTGCATGGGGTTATTAAGTTCTATGCATTTTTATCACTTGCATAGGTTCATGTATCCACTACAGCAGTCAAGATAGCTAAATAGTTCCAACAATACAAAGACCTCTTTTACTAACTGGTCAGATTTAAATAACTACCTCAAAGTTCTCCTTGTATGGTTTCTAAAAGAAGTAAAAATTCATATACTCACCCATCTGGCTAGTGCTTCTTTGATTGTTGTTGCTTTTGCCTTTAAAAAGAGAAGAAAGAGGGAAGACGAGAGCAGAGGGGGGAAAATGAGATGAATGTAATGTAACAACAATAAAATAACAAATGAAAAATAATAAAATTTAAAAAGAGAAGAAAAAACAAGGATGTAATCTGTTGATTCAATATTTATGCAATAATTACCAGCCTTGGTATTGATCATAAAAAACGTATTTTGTTTTGTTTAGACTTAATATGCAAAGAGTATTTTGATTTCCTGAAATTATTGGTGTACTTTGTTGATTCAATATTTATGCAATTATTATCAGCCTTGGTATCTATCATAAAAAAATGTAATTTGTAGCCCTGGCTAGTGGTGCAATGGATAGGTGTCAGCCTGTGACCCAAAGGTCACTGGTTCGATTCCCAGCCAGGGCACATAACCAGGCTACAAGCCAGGTCTCCAGCCAGATCTGTAGCTGGAGGGAGTTGAAAGGCAACCATACATTGATGTTTCTCTTCCTCTCTGTGTCTCTCCCTTCCCCTCTCTCTGGAATTTTTAAAAATTTTTTAATGTAATTTGTTTCTTTTAGACTTAATATGCAGTGTTTTGATTTCCTGAAATCAGAATGATTTATTTAAATACTTTTCAGAAAATTTAAGGCAATCATGATGTAATGCCCATTTAGATAACTCCCACTGGTTTACAAAACATATATAGCTTTCAACACTTCATATTAAAATGTCATTTCATTCATTGGTTCTAACATGTACATCTATTTTTACACTTAACATCTTTGAAATGTGTATGCATCTTCCAACTGGGAACAATTTACAATTGTAGTGGCCAGGTGGAAATGGTGAAGTTCTAGAAAAACATTAACAATTTTATCTTATATACATAGATTCCTTTTTATTTTTGCAAAGGATGACATATAATAAGTCTGCATGCCTAAATATTTTTAAGAGAACTCTGTCAATAAGTATAAAATAAAAATTCTAACTGATAAATTATTTGTTATAGTTTAATTTCAACTTATTTTCCTAAGTAAAAAATAAAATAATGTTGTACCTACAATCAATAATATATTTGATTCAATTTATTATTTGTTTTTTAATTTTTTATATTCACTTTGAGAGAGAGAGAGGAAGGAAGGGAGAAAGAGAGGGAGAGAAACATTGGTTGTCTCTCACCCACCCACCCCCAACTGGGGACCTGGTCTGAAACCCAAGCATGTGCCCTGACTGGGAATTGAACCAGTGACCTTTTGATTCACAGGCAGGTGCTCAATCCACCGAGACATACCATCCAGGGTTACTGTAACTTTAAAGATGAGCAATAGAAGATATCCTTTGAGTTATTGCTTGTGCTCATAAATAAAGAGAATACTCTAAATAAAAACAAAAGGAAATTTTTTCAGTAAAAATTTAAAAGTATATAGCATTATGTCTAGAAAGTAAAGACATTAAAGACATACTAATAAATCACCCTGGTGTTAAAAATATATATAAATTAGCCCTGGGTGGTGTGGCTCATTAGATTGAGTGCTTGCCTACGAACCAAAGTTACTGGTTCCATTCCCAGTCAGGGCACTTGCATGGATTGCCAGCCAGGTCTGGGGGCATGCAAAAGGTAACCAATCAATGTATCTCTTGCACTTCGATGTTTCTCTCCCTTTCTCCCTCCCTTTCCTGCTTTCTAAAAAATAAATAAAATATTTTTTTAATTATAAATTAAAGTGAAATAATAAAAGACAAAAAGGCAAAATTTGAAAGATACACATAACAGTTAAAATGAAACAGCTTCAAATACATTTATTTGAAAAGAAGAGAGAATGAGGGAGAAAACAATTAAGCTAAGCATTCAAGATATTTGAAAAATAAGCACATCATCGCAAACCCAAAGAAGGCACAGGAAATTCAAAGGAAGAGGTCAATGGGAAACACAGTAGAGGAAAAAAAGAGATTACTGAATAAGGGGGAATAACACAGATACCAGGAAGATTAAAAAAATATATATTATTAGCAAATATATGGTAATAAGTTTAAAAAGCTAGATAATGTACACCTTTCTAAAAACCACACAGAAAAATGCTAGAACTGTCACCAGAAGATTCAGGAAATTTGAATAGATCAATAACTATTTAAAACTTTAAAAATTTACTCTCATCCTCCTCCCCTAAAGCTCGAAGCTTAATTTTACTAGTTCTACCAAGCTGTCAAGGAACAGATATTTCCTGTTAGACAAGTTGTTTCAGAAACCAGAAATAACGGGAAAGCTGCCAACTTATTTTATGAGGCTAGAATAACTTGATGCTATAACAAGATAAGGGGTCCTCTTTATTTCTCAACACAGATTCGAAAAGCCTAGATATGTTAGCTCTCCAAAGCCAATAATATATAATGAACATGATCAAGAAATGCTTATCTGCCCTGGCTGGTAGCACAGTGGGTAAGGCGCTGGCCTGCGAACCCAAAGGTCGCAGGCTCTATTCCCCAGCCAGGGCACATAACCAGGTTGCAAACCAGGTCTCCAGCCAGGTCCATAGCTGGAGGCAGGTGAAAGGCAACCATACATTGATCTCTCTCTCCCTCTTCGCCTCTCTCCCTTCCCCTCTTTCTAGAAATAATTAAATAAAATCTTAAAAAAAAAAAAGAAAGAAAGAAAGAAAGAAATGCTTATCCCAGGAACATGAGGATTATTTAAAAAAAGGAAAATGTATAAATGTAAATCATTTATTATTGGATTGAAGGGGGGAAATCATATTTATTTCATTAAGTGCACAAAAAGCACTTGATAAAGTTGTACATTTGATATTAAAAGTGCTCAACTAAGAGTTAAAGGGAAACCCCTTACTTGACAAAAGCTACAGACCAAATTGCTATAATGAACACCATACTTAATGGAGAAATTCATTCATTTTAGCAAATATTTATTGAGTATCTACCAGTACCAAACATTCTTCTACATGCTTAACAGATATCAATAAACAAAACAAAGATCCTTGCCTTCACTGAACTATTGGCAAGAGACAAATGGTAATATAACTTAAAAACTAAACAAATTATATAGTATATTAGAAAGTGACAATTACTGAAGAAAACAAAAATGTCAAGCAGGGTCAAGAATATAAGGATATTTGTATATGTGTGGAGGATGTTAATTTTAAATAAGGTAGTCAAGGTGGCCCAAATTGGGAGGGTAAAATTAAAAGTGTTCTCTTTAAGATCCCAAACATATCTAGGATGTCTACTATCACTGCTACTATTCAACATGGTACAAGAGATCATTATAAATACTATAATAAACAGAAATATAAATTGGAATGGTTAAAAGGAGGAAATAAACTCATTATGTGCAGATGGCCATCTATTTAGAAAACACAATAGAATAAACTCACAAATATTAGAACAGAGTTTAGCAAGTGAATAACACCACTGATAAAGTGAACAGAAAAATTCAGAGATATTTTCAATGTAAAACCAACACAGAACTAATATCTAGATATATAAGGCACTCCTTTCAGAAACAAAATTAATTTGGAAAAGTTGGCAAAAATGTAAACTGAAATTTCACAGAAACTGAATTCGAATAATGATTAACAAGAATATCAGGAGGTAATCAAACTCGTTGAAAATCAGAAAAATGCAGAATAAAGCAATGGAATGCTAAAATACACCCTCAGATTAATAAAAGTTATAAAGTTGGTGACATGCCTTGGCTGGTGCGACACAGTGGACTGAGAGCCCATCTGCAAACCAAACGATCACTAATTCGATTTCCAGTCAGGACACATGCCTGGACATTGATGTTTCTCTCCCTCTCTTTCTCCTTCCTTTTCCCTCTCTCTAAAAGTAAATAAATAAAATATTAAGGAAGAAAGGAAGAAAGAAAGAAAGAAAGAGGAAGGAAGGAAGTTGGTGACAATGTAGAAAAAAGGGAAATCTGTATTACTGAAGGAAGTAAAAATAGTAAAGCCATTGTGGAAAGCAGTCTGACTGTGTTTAGGGAAATTAAGTATGCATAGACCCTAGGACTCTGTAATCCCTCCCCTGGGTATATTCCCCAGAGAAATCTTTGCAAGGGTCCATAAAAATACACATGTAAGAACACTTTCAAATTGGAAGTAATCTAGCAGTCTATAAATTGAGTTATAAGGTGACTAGTTATCCTATAGAGAGCAGGAATCAAAAACTGAAATGCCTTGAAAACTAATGGACATCATTAATGGATAAAACTGGCCATGTAAAGCACTTCTGTTTGGCTCTAGAAGACTGTTGACAGGTGGGACTTGGGTTGAGATTATCCTAATATTACATTTCTTCAAATATGAGAAACCCATTCATGAAAGTAACATTCTTACTTTATGTACTATTAAGGAAAATGAGCTCATTATATGACAGTAATACAAAAATTGTCAGTAATATAAAAATGTGGGGGGAAATGTGTCCAGTGATGAAATACATCTGATTTTTTAAAAAGATTTTATTTATTATTTTTTAGAGAGAGGGGTAGGGAGAGAGGCAGAGAGGGAGAAAGACATCAATGAATGGTTGCCTTTCACCTGCCTCCAGCTATGGACCTGGCTGGAGACCTGGCTTGCATCTTGGTTATTTGCCCTGGCTGGGGAATCCACTGTGCCACCAGCCAGGGCAGTATATCTGATTTTTCGTAGAAGTTATAAATCTCAGTTTTGTTGTGAAATATGATCATTTTTAAGAAACTGGAAGCTAATTTTTTTTTAAGTTAAAAATTATGTGGTCCTGTATTTCTGGAGGGTCCCAGAACCAACACTGGCTTCATGTAATTCCTGGTTCTATTTCTTTATCTGAATACTTTCAATAATTCTCATGGCTCATGCTTTCAGGATTCAGAGCTGATTATTTCTTTCTTTTTTTTTTTTTTTAAAGATTTTATTTTATTATTTTTAGAGAGAGGGGAAGGAAGAGAGGCAGAGAGGGAGAGAAACATCAATGTATGGTTGCCTTTCACCTGCCTCCAGCTACAGACCTGGCTGGAGACCTGGCTTGCAACCTGATGATGTGCCCTGGCTGGGAATCGAACCAGCAACCTTTGGGTTTGCAGGCCGGCACCTTATCCACTATGCCACCAGCCAGGGCTGATTATTTCTTAATCTGAGTATAAACCTAGGTTCCAAAACTGTTTACTTTCTTTCTTTTCTTTTTTACTGTGCAGCCCACTTGATTGCCTGCAGCCTACAGGCAGAGGCCAGGCAACCATTCGAGGTCAGTTTGCATAGGCATGGGGCACTTCCCGAACCCTTTCATCTTCCTTAGTGGTTTAGCTAAACGCATGGGAAATGAAGTAAGAAAAGGCCTGGGTGGTGGGGCTACTTTAAAAAGAGTGGCATTTAACCTTGTGGTTGAGGGTGGACAGGACTTCGTCACCATTTTAATTTCTTGGGGTCTAGTTCCGCCCACTTATATAGCATTGGAACCACAAAAAGAAGGCAAATTATATTGAGTCTTTATACATATCTCCATCCGGCAGGACAATCACATCCTTTGCTAAAAAGCTTTGGCTAGGTCTATAACCAACAATATCTCCTTTCAAACTACTAGCTGGAGCTGCCAAGCCTATAAGCAAGACAGTGCGCATGTTAGGCAGGAGTTGGAGAGAAGTACTAGTAGAATCATCACTTCACAAAGGTTTGATTGCGTAGACCGAGGAGAAAAGTTCCCGTCTAAGGCAGTATTTCCCAAAGCGCGGTGGGGCACCCTCCACGTTCAGAACCATCACTCGAGGTGCCCTGTGGAAATGCCCGTACCCGACTACCGCCGATCGTGTGGAAACTGCCTAAGCTGCGCTCCAACAAGCGCCTGGAACGGAGGCCGCCGACCGTCGTGCTTCTGCCTACGGAAACGTGGACGCAGTCCTCGGACACATTCCGTCGGAGTGGGCGCACTCGCAGCCGTTCGGGGCCACCGCGGCACAGCACAGGCTTCCAGCCACTGCTGCCAAGCTGTGCCACACATTCCTGCCCTCACGCGCTCCCCGTCTCCATCTCGCCGGCGGCGGGGGGATTACTTCTAGGGAAAAGATCCGTCTGCACCCGCTCCCTGCCATCACCTGCCCCACGCCAATCCTCTGTTGTTCGAGAATGTCCTGTTCTTGGCCCTTCCGTTTCTGTGCTGGGCTCCCTCCACAAGAACCCAACCTCTAATCTGCCCTAAACCGCCCTCAGCCCCAACCGCCCGGGGCCGGAGCGTCTCTTTCGCCCCAGGCCTCGACTTCGCGGAGCCAGCACCCGCCACCGTCTCCCTTCCGCCGGTCAGAGGCGCCCTCCGCCTTCCGCCCTCCCAGCCCCTCACACTCCACAATCACCCGTTCCCACTTCCAACCTCTTTTCAGCTTTGGCTACGAGGCCTGGAAGGTACTCACCATTCCGGCGGTTGCTACTGTCACTGCTCCGGTTGCTAGGGCTCGCCGGGGTCAGTGCGCATGCGCACATCTCGGCGTTCGCCCGGGATCCCTACCGCCCCGGCGGTCCCCCCTCTCCACCCCCGGGCGGCGCGAGCGGGGCATTGTGGGACGGCTGGGCGGCCGCGGGTCCTCCCGCGCCGCTGCCCCCGGCTGCGGGGCGGCAGTAGCTCGCGCCGGGTGAGAGGCAGGGCTGGAACGCTCAACCGCGGGGCGTGGTCAGGGGATGCGCTTTTTTCCTACGGAAAGCACTTTCCTGGAGTGACATACCCATCTGAAGTTTCAACTGTGAAACCTCCCTAGAACAATTGCCTTTGCCAGAGAAGGATTTGTAACACCCTTTCCCTGCGAGTGGCCCTGCTGGATCCTCTCCCGCATTCGCCTGGCCCTGCACTTAGGTTATCCCGAAGCGGAAGTCGGCCGAATTTTTTCGGGGACTTACCTCCAGGAAGCCAGAGGCAGCTGAAACAAAATGTAGGCTTTACGGAACCGAGGTGTCTTTTTTTTTTTTTTTTTTTTTTTTTACTACCAACTATTAAATGAGCCCAGAATTGTGAGTATACTCCGAGTTGCTAGGGGTATGGGGTATGAATAAGAGGATGCAAACAGACACTGCTGTTTGTAATGGCTACAGCCTTTCCGGAGGGCTGCGGGCTGCAAGTACACTGCGCTCCGCTGGCTTTGCCACACGTTAAACCTGACAAGCTCAGGGCAGCTCAGGGGACGCCTGCGTGGCGGCCTTTCAAACTCACAGACTGAAAGTAACCACATAGGTTGGTCTGAAATTAAGACTTTCACCCTGGCTGATGTGGCTTAGAGGATTGCGCACCGGCCTTGGAATCACAGGGTCGCTAGTTTGATTCCCAGTCAGGGCTCGCGCCCGCGATGCAACCTGGTCGCCGGTAGGGGGCGTGCAAGAGGCAACCACACATTGTTTCTCCTCCGCTCTTTCTCCTTCTCTCTAAAAGTAATAAAATCTTAGGAGGAAAAGAAATGTCCTAACCATTGTAAAAGCAGGTCATGCAGGTAGTTCTGTCCTAGGCCCTTATCTTCCTTCACAAAGGTTGATCTTGACCTTAACAGAGCCTATTGTCTTTTTTTGCATCTGGATAGCATACCTTTGGAACAACAGGGTAATTTTTTCTTCCAGACCCCTCAGAATACAACCACTGCACCAGAACAGAAACCTCAAATCCCTCGTTGTTGTTTACTATTAGCTATTCTACACCCACAAATGTAAAAGAAGTATGTGTCTATTTTACTTTTTATCCAATCCCAGACTCTGCTTCCCCCTCCCCCACCACCCCCACTTTGCTTTCTCCCACCTCCCTGATTTATCACCAATGAATTACATGTAATCCCATGAGGTCTTGCCCTTTGAGCCTGATGTATAAAATAAGTGATAAAACTGCCAATTTCTGGAGTATTTTCTCAACCCATTGGGATTTTGCTTTCCTGGCAATTGTCAATTTGGCTCAAATAAACTCAAAACATTCTTACAGGTTTGGAGGCTTCTTATGTTGACAGAAGCTTTAAAAACCTTGCACCTAGGCCCTGGCTGGTAGCACAGTGGATAAGGCGCCAGCCGGTGAACCCAAAGGTTGCAGGTTCGATTCCCCAGCCAGGGTTGCAAGCCAGGTCTTCAGCCAGGTCCCCAGCTGGAGGAAGATGAAAGGCAACCATACATTGAATAAAAAATAAATAAAATAAAATAAGCCTCTTTTGGGCCGTGGCTGGATAGCTCAGTTGGTTAGAGCATCATCCCAATACACCACTGTTGTGGGTTCAATCCCAGGTCAGAGCACAGGGCACAAAAAAGAATTGACCAATGAATGCATAAATAAGTGGAACAACAAATCCATGTTTCTCTGTTTCTCTCTCTCTCTCCCTTCCTCCCTCACTTCTTCTCTCTCTAAAATCAATTAGAAAGAAAAATAATTTTTTTTTAATTTAAGAAAAACCTCTTTTAAAATTCTTACATAAATAACCTCAAAATCAGGAGGATATGTGTGTGCATAAAGTATATATGTATATATATACATACATACTTTTTGGTTGATGTTAATAATTTGAAACATATCCAATTTTTAAATAATGTTAATTTGGGGGAAACTATTAATACTACAAATTAGGGTTACAACACTGTCTTCAGCCGAAAATATAGTTTCACAAGATCCACTGATCAACCAGTAATTAATACCTTAATTTTTCCCTTCAATTATGTGAAAAAAAAATTATGAGGGTTAGAACTTTTAGTATCTTCTAATTCTTAGAGTTTAGTAGCAAAATTCAACTTCAGCTAAGATCATTTTAATAAGTGAATGCTCACTGTCAAACTGTAATTAAATTTTTGGTGAAGGTGGTGGAAGATAGAGAAGCGGTGAGCTCTGTCTTCCCCACAGATACTTACATTGTCTAGGTGGGACTGGAATCTGGAATTTGCCTATTTTTAAGTGTATTTTTTACACCAAGTGTAAAGAAAAGTTTTTTAAAGTTCAAATACAGAGATAAGGGAACTGCAGAGAATCAAAGGGTTTCTCAGTAATTGGTTGACATTTTCAAAGCAGTATCTTAGAATTTCTAACTTTCCTTAAAGATCCTAGAATGAAGCCCTGGCTGGTGGCACAGTGGATAAGGAGCCAGCCTGTGAACCCAAAGGTCGCTGGTTCGAATCCCAGCCAGGGCACATAACCAGGTTAGGTTGCAAGCCAGGTCTCCAGCCAGGTCTGTAGCTGGAGGCAGGTGAAAGGCAACCATACATTGATCTGAGCAACAGCATGAGCTTTGAGCTGCCCACCTCCCAAAAGAAGCACCCCCAATACAGGATCCAGGGATGGAGAGAGAAAAAGGGCTGTAAGGGGGATCTATTCTGTGGCCAGCAGTAGGGTAGCTTAAAAGAGTGAAATTTGTCTTCCCATGCTCTGTGAGGTGCTTCACAGCTACGTCAGCATAAACAGAGCTCTTCCAATGCCTGTCATCCTCTCCAGCAATACAAAGGAAATGGGCGCTGGCTTTTTCCAGGGGGATATGGCTTTCCCGATAGGCTGGATCCAAGGGATCTTTAATGCTTCTTCTTCTTCTTTTTTTTTTAAATATATTTTAAAGGTTTTATTTATTATTTTTTAGAGAGGGGGTAAGGGAGGGAGGCAGAAAGGGAGAGAAGCATCAATGTAAGGCTGCCTTTCACCTGCCTTCAGCAATGGACCTCTCTGGAGACCTGGCTTGCAACCTGGTTATGTGCCCTGGCTGGGAATCGAACCAGCTACCTTTGAGTTTGCAGGCTGGTGCCTCTCCACTGAGCTACCAGCCAGGGCTATTTAATGCTTCTTTAATGTCATATACCCCTGAATCGGTAGCAGAGATGTTGTCTAGGTTAAAAGGCAGTCCTGGCAGGGTTAATCCACCACATGTAAGGGCAGTAGTTGTGTTAGAGATGCAGCCATTGATGCTCACAACCACAGCTATGTTTGGGAGAAAGCTAGCCATGGAAACTGCCAGCTCTGCCCCTTTGCCAAAACCAATCACTCCAATGTTTGAACCTTTGACCTGAAGATTGAAGAAAAAGACAAACCAGGAGAAAGAGAAAGAGAAAGAAAAAGAAAGCATAATTGTTAATGGGGTCACAAAGCCCTCAGTGTAAAAAGTCTTTTATATATTTATCAGATAGCTTGTTTACTTATTTATCCATTAATTCATTCAACAGGTATGTGTTATAGATTTCTTCAAACCCATTGGTACCACTTGCTATATTCACTCTCTCCTAGTGCTAGTGACTATTTTAAACACGTTTCTCTCCAGCATCCCACTCACCTTTGGATGATATTGCACAAAGTTAGCTGCCGCTTCAAAGTAATCTAAAGTCCTTCATAATCGGAGGTAGATCTTCATAGCCAAAAAAGCAGCAGAGCCAGAGCACCAAACCTCGACAAGCCAGAATACTCACTCAAGATTCATTCAGTCCTCCATCACCAAACACTAGCAATCAAACCAGGAAAAGGACCATCTCCTATAAACCAGGAAAGGGGATTACTCTTGAATTAAGTGACAGAGCACTTAATAGACTACAATATCCAGCTAACATCTTCTAAGTTGGAGTCTAATTACATTATTTATCTTTTTACTCTCTCTTTTATAAAACATCTGCCTATTTGCTTTGAAAAGAAAACATCTGTTTTGGATGAAATTAGGATTATTGTTGTGGTTGAAGTAAGACACTTGTTCGGTCTATTTTGAAGCTGTAAGTGTAAAAATGTTTTTATATGTCCCCTATGAGAAAATTACTGGGAAATGGAAAAAATCACAAAAATATGCCAAAGGTATGGAAAGTGTTTGGATTTCAAGTGTAATCTAAGCAAATATTTCTGCAGGCTTTGAGTTATGAAAGTATAATTCCCCATTTTAAAAAATAAAAGATATCCATTTTAAAAGGCCCTTTGACTTTTCAATGAATTTAAGATATAGTCAGAGTCACCAAACCCATCATTTAACAAGGTCTAAACAATTTTATTATTACTTTTAAGAAGTCCTCACCTGAGGATATGTTTACTGATTTTTGAGGGAAGGATGGTAGGAGAGAGAGAAACATCAGTGGATTGCCTCTCATTCAAGCCCCTATTGGTGATCAAACCTGAAACCTTGGTATGTGCCCTGACTGGGAATAGACCCGTAACTTTTTTTTTTTTTTTTTTTTTTTGTACTGGACAATGCTCCAACCAACTGAGCCACCTGGCAGGACTAGGTTTAAACTATTTTAAAGGTTTAATGAAGGTGTAACATGAAGTGAACAATATGTATAGTAAAATGTCAAACTAACATCTTGCTAATGTTGATCTGTTATTTCTGTTTCAACATTCCTATTGGAGATTGTGTTATTTATTCACCATTCCAAGAGAAGAATTTCTTGGCCAATTAACTCTTAGTATTTTTCAGAAATAATGCTTCTGTGTTTTTCCAATTAAAATCCCAGACAGGAAAAACTGTAATACAGTAAATAATAAAACAAACAAACAAACAAAAACTTGGCAAAAAACAAAATAAAGCAACAAACTAATCAAAACACTAAAAATCCAACAACAAATTAGTTGGCTTTAAATTATAATGCATTTATATAGATGGTTACTATATAATTGTAAAAATAATAAAAAGCACACTATGACTCACAACATATTTAAATTATAAAACATGCATAGTGCAATTCTATTTTTGAAAAAAATAGACACATGAACTTTAAAATATATATCTTTATATAAAGACATTCCAGTATCTAAACAGTGGTTATCTTTGAGCAATGGATTATAGGTAACTTAATTTTTTCTGTAGTTGATGTATAATAAAAATTTATAAGAAAAAAATTTTTAATTAATTTTTTAAAAAAATTATTAATTTTAGAGAGAGGGGAAAGGAGAGAGGCAGAGAAGGAGAGAGACATCACTGTATGGTTGCATTTCACCTGCCTCCAGCTACCAACCTGGCTAGAGACCTGGCGTGCAACCTTGTTATGTGCCCTGGCTGGGAAATCGAACCAGCGAACTTTAAAAATTTTAATTTTTAAGTTAAAAAAAAGTGCCAGACAAATCTATAAGAACAGAATAAAAGGCAAGAATATAAATCTAGAAACCAAATTAAGATACCTAAAGCTCCAGGGCTAGAGGTCAGTTCTAAGTTTTCAAATCTAGAAACAAGTTAGGGCTACCAAAGTGAAAGCAAGGGTGTATATATTAAGGATGTGATTTTTATAAGGCACTTTTCTTAACATTCAGGTATGTCAGTATATCTTGATCTACTCTTTTTAAAATTAGATAAATCTCAATCATTTCTGGATTCAAGATTAGCTCCAGAAAGCCTAAAGCAAACCATGAAAAAAGACGTAAAATACAGATCCTCAAATCATTCTGGTAACAGTTTTCCAGCCACAAGCTTCACAGTATTAACCTGATATACCACATTAAAATAACTGAGAATCTATTTCTTCATTTCAATTCAGTAATTTAATCCCCAATATGTAAATTTGCTAGGACATTATTGGCTATTTTTAAAAAGCCCCCCTCCCTGAACAATGTTTTAAATCACTCATTTAAAAGATTCATAGTTGTTCCTAAGGATCCTGAGCATGACAGTAAGGGGTATACCAGAGAAAGTTTTTTTTTTTTAATAAAAAACCTTTTCTTTAGAATGTAAATATTTTTAAAAACTTAAATATTTTATTGTTTATTGTCCCAGTTTTCCCCGTGCTCCCTCCACCCAGCCCATCCCCCATTCCCACAGTCAATGCCCACAGTCAATCCCCACACTGTTGTCCATGTCTATGGAAAATTAAATACCTTAGTATATCACTCATTGTTTCATTTACACAGCCTGTGTTTTTGAAGAAGGTCAGAGTTTAGGGCTTACAGAGTTTTAGTGAGCCCCGATTTTACCATCACCTAGCTGTGTTATTTGGTTAGAACACTTTAGGCCTCGGTTTCCTCATTTATAATATAAAGAAGTTGTTCTTTGCTCTATGACTTGAGAAATAATTTTCTCATTATGATGAAGGTCTCCAAGGCATTAGAGAATATCAAATTACATGTCATCTTTGGCTCTGGCCTGGTAGTTCTGTTGATTAGAGGGCCTTCGTTGATCCCGGCCAGGGCTCAACCAATCTTGTTCCTACATGGAACAAGAAATATGTATTTCTCTCTTTCTCTCATATATTTAAAATGTCATCTTTATCCTAACATGAAGCCAGTATAAAAGAGTGGACGATATAATATGACTTAAATCACTTTGGGACTCTTGAGCAGATATGAATGAAAGACAGATATGTATACACTATTCTCGTTTCACCAGCAATGGCAACAGCAGAAGTTAAAGCTACACAAAGCTCTCCCTGCTAGAGACAGGCAGACAAGCATTTAATGCTGGAAACGTTACAGTGCTCATACTTAATACAGCAAACCGGCAAGGTGTATACTCGCTAGAAATAGTGTCTTCGAAAGCCTAAGGAATTTGGAGGGTGGGCAAATTCAATTTAACTTTACATCCCAGCTACCACTTAGGGGCATTAATGTCGCCACTTAGGTGACAAGATAAAGAAATTAAGGTGACAAATTAGCTAGCAAAACAATCCAACTTTCATCAATATATTCCCTCAAGTCACTGCCAGGCCCTCTGCGGGAAAGGTCTCACGCACCCGGGGACAGCAGCAGACGCCCCGCAGGCGGCCGGTGTGCAGCGGGACAGCTCGGGGCTGGAGAACCAGCGCCGCACCTGCGCCAGGCCAGCGCCCGGCCCAGCGGCGCCCCCGGCCGCTGCGGCGCGGGGTGGACGGTCACCTCCACTTTGAGCGGAGTTTACGACACACCCCTCCGCATCTGGCTGAGGCAGGGCTTCTCCGAGACAGCCGGCGTGAGGCTCCACAGCAGCGCCGTTGGCTCCACGCCCGTGATGTCGCCGCCTTGAGCCGGATCCCGCGCCAGGTCCCGCCCCTGCGAGCGAACGACTCGAAGTGGAAGGGCGAGTGGAAGAGGCGACCCCGGTAGCTAACAGCCGCTGCCCTCCGTGTCACCCGCTCCCTGGGGCCTAAGCCTTCCACTTTAACGTCCAGAAGCTCGTCCGCCAGACCGGTCTTTGGCGTGGCAGTCAGGGTCGTGACCTTTTGGGGGCAATGGGACGACGTGCACATCGACCTCCGGAGGTGGAGGCGGGTCCCAGAGGTTCGGAGTGCGCCGGGAGCCGCTCGCCACAGGGCGCCCCGATCTTCGGGGATTTGGCCCAGGCCACAGAGGAGACTGGACCCTACCACAGATGGCGGGGCAGAACTCCCGGACAGAGCCCAGCAGGGGCAGGTCAGGGCCTGAAGAAGCGGGACAGGGCGGGGCGGGAATGGACCCGGCATGCAGGACTGGCAGCGGGGCCTGGAGGGGCAGGGCCAGGTGGACCCGCAGGACAAGAGGACCGGGGCTGGTCTCCGGGGCGCCACTCAGCAAAGGACTGCAGCCCCACAGTTGCTGAGGACTGCAGTTGCCTCAGCAAAGGGGCGACTTAGGAAGGGCCTGGGCCCCTCTAACTTGGGGGGTCCTGTGGAGGACCACCTGAAGGAGGTAGGAGCTCCTCCCGAACCTAACCTCTCACAGGTGGAGAAGTGCGAGATTTCTTTTACAATGCCAGCTTGTCACCAATAAAATACTTCACTGGCCACCAGGTGACACTGTTCCCTAAATCTGATTCAAGGAGAATATTTGTAATCAGCTCCTGCCCAATTCCTTTCCTTCTTTGAAATTATTTTTGCCAGGGATTAAGAAAACACTCTCAAACCCTGGCTGGTATGGCTCAGTGCTTTGAGTGCTGGCCTGCAAACCGAAAGATCACTAGTTCAATTCCCAGTCAGGGCATGTGCCTGCCGATCCAATGGATACACCTTTCCCCCTCTCTTTCTCCCTCCCTTCCCATCTTTTTAGAAATACATTTTAAAATTGAAAGAAAGAAAGAGAGGAAGGGAGGAAGGGAGGAGGGAAGGAGGGAAGAAAGGAAAGAAAGATAGACTGTCAAGGTTCGAGTTTAAATGTTTTAGATAAGACAGCAGTGCTGATGCACACTATGGAAACGATCTTTATTGTACTGTGGCCTGGCATAAGTATTTAAAACGTGTAATTTAAATGTAGAAAACATATTACATGATGCTTATGAGGCTTTGTTTAAAAAGGTATTGAACAGCCCTGGCTGGTAGCGCAGTGGGTAAGGTGCCGGCCTGTGAACCCAAACGTCGCAGGTTCGATTCCCCAGCCAGGGCACATAACCAGGTTGCAAGCCAGGTCTACAGTCAAATCTGCGCCTGGAGGCAGGTGAAAAGCAACCATACATTGATGTCTCTCTCCCTCTCTGCCTCTCTCCCTTTCCCTCTTTCTAAAAATAATGAAATAAAATCTTTAAAAAAATGAAAATAAAAAGGTATTGAACTCAAAACAAAACAATATTTTCCTATTCATACAAATATTTGTATGTTCATGCACTAAAATAGTTCTGGAAGGATACAATTCAAGTTGGTAACAGTAACCACCCCAGGGAGAAGACTAGTATTGGGTATTGAATTAAGAGGATTTTTTTCTTTTATCTGTATTACTTTAATCTTTTACAATGGAGCTTGTACTGATACATGTAATTTAAAATTTGTTTTATACCATAGAATTCTCTTAATTAAGGCTTATGTTAATTAACCCAGGTGAAAACATTCCATTAAACTACTATGTCAAGGAAGAAGGGTGCATATATAAATCTTGAATTTTTTGGAAACAATTTCATTTTCAAATATCTTATCCCACTTACCCCATAAATAAGATCATAATTGCCATGTTTATTGATTTATGGATCAAGAATATTTGCCACTGAGGTGGTTCCAGTCAAGATGGCAGCATAAGTAAACAGGGTACTTGGAACCTCCCACACAACATCAAAACTGCAACTAAATGACAGAACAATCATCATTCATAACTACCTGAAATCGAGCTGAAGTCCTAAAACTAAGAATCTGCAGAAGAAACCAAATCAAGATTTGCAGAGACTCTGAAATGCTGACCCCACACCTGTGTGTGGGGGGTTAAAAATCAGGAAGGATGGCTACAGCGGTTCCCCCATAGAGAGCAAAGCACCCCAGGCCCATATCAAAACCCCAGCCAAAGGCTCCAGTGCTGGGAAAAGAAGTCTCCGTAACATCTGCCCATAAAGGCCAGTGGGGATTGTGGCTGAGACAGAGTATTCTGGAGTCCCAGGCATTCCTCTTAAAGGGCTCACACACAGACTTACTTGTACTTACTCCCTCAGACCCCTAGAGCTAGGGCAGCACCTCAAAGGAGCCAGGGACATAGAGGGCGTAACTGCGTAACTGAATTGTCTGGCTTCAGGGCAAAGCCTGGATGGGTAGCTTTCTTCCAGACAAAAGTGCTGGCAGAGGCCATTGTTCCTTTGCTGAGCCTTCCCCCTACAAGAGGGAAGGTGTGCCCCATACCTGAGTCTCCATCAACTTGGCTGTTAGCCCTGCCCTGATGATTGCCTGAGACACACCCGACTTGAGGGCCCACCCAAACTGTTCCCTTACAAATGCTTTGGACTCTCCTAAAATCTCTCAGACAACAAGCATCTGGCTTCTGTATACCCCATACCTCTGGCTAAGTGGCCCCAGGCCTGGCACCACTGCAGCTGACCTTGGTTTTCAGCTTGGCCTCTCCTGGGCACCTCCAAGCCCAGCACAGGTAGCCGCCATCTGCAGGTCCTCTGTATTTTATGCCAGGTGGTCCTAGGCAGGGCACAATGGTTAACCTTGCCCCTCCAAGAGGCCCTAGCCAGTGCACCCCGCAGACAACTTCAGACCATACCAGATTACAACCCTACAACCACCAAGAGTGACACACTCAAGGGGCAGACTCAGCAGGCACCAAAGCCCCACTGAAGCAAGTCCTGCTCCATAGGATTGACCCCTGCACAGCAGCTGCTCCATGGTAGTCACAGCCCATTGGTGTGGGGGTCAATCCCTCCCTGTGCTGTGCCAATCGCTTAAGGCTCAATGACAACAGGGCAGTGTACACAGCCCATACAGGGGACACACCTGAAATGCCCAGCTCAAGTGACTGGGGAGACTGTGCCAGTGGGCCCTATAGGACACTTACTACATAAGGCCACTCTACAAAGAACAGGAGATAGAGTGACTATGCATAATACATAGAAATAGACACAAGATAGCAGCCTAAATGAGGAGATCAAAGAACAGATCCCAAATGAAATAACAGGAGAAATCTCCAGAAAAAGAATGAAATAAAATGGAGGCAAGCAAACTACCGAATACAGAGTTCAAAACAGTGGTTATAAGGATACTCTAGGAACTTAATGAGAACTTGAACAGCATAAAAAGGAAATGTAAATATTTTTTAAAAATCAGTCAGATGGCCCTGGATGGTGGCACAGTAAATAAGGTGCTGACTTGTGAACCCAAAGGTTGCTGGTTTGATTCCCAGCCAGGGCACATGGCCAGGTTGCAAGCCAGGCCTCCAGCCAGGTCTGTGGCTGGAGGCAGGTGTAAGGTCACCATACATGGATGTTTCTCTCCCTGTCTTCCTCTCTTCCCTCCCCTCTCTCTGGAAATAATAAAATCTTTAAAACAACAACAACAACAAACAGTCAGATGAAGAATACTCTAAATAAAATGAAGAATAAATTACAGGGAAGCAACAGTATAATAGAAGAAGCAGAGACTCAAATCAGAGATTTGGAATATAAGGAAGCAGAAAACACCCAATCAGAACAGTAAAAGAAAAGAGGATTAACTAAAAACTAAAACAAAACAAAATAAATAAAAACAGCAAAAGAAAAGATAATTTAAAAAAATTAGGGTAGTATAAGGAGCCTCTGGGACAATTTGAGGCATATCAATATTTGCATTATGAAAGTACTGGGAGGAAAAGAAAAAGGGCAAGAAATTGAAAACCTCTTTGGAAAAAATAGCCCTGACTGGTGTGGCTCAGTGGGTTGGGTGTTGTTCTGCAAACTGATGTGTCACCAGTTCAATTCCTGGTCAGGGCACATGCTTGGGTTGTGGGCCAGGTCCTGGGTTGTGGGTGTGCAAGAGGCAGTTGATCAATGTTTCTCACATTGATGTTTTTCTCTCTCCCTTCCCCTCTCTCTTAAATAAATAAATAAAATCTTTAAAGAAACACAAAAAGAAAACCTATTTGAAAAACAATGATGGAAAATGTCCCTAACCTGGTGAAGGAAATAAACATGTAAGTTTAGGTAGCACAGACAGTCCCAAACAAGATGATTCCCAAAGAGGCCCACACCAAGGTACATTATAATTAAAATGCAAAAGATTACAGACAAAGAGAGAATCTTAAAAATAGCAAGAGAAAAGCAGCTAGTTTCCTACAAGAGAGCTCCCGTAAGACTGTCAGCTGATTTCTCAACAGACTTTGCAGGCCAGAAGTAATTGGCAAGAAATATTCTAAGTCATGAAAAACAAGGACTTATAGAAGAATTTTCTACTCAACAAAGCTATCACTTAGAATCAAAGGGCAGTAAGAGCTTCCCAGACAGGAAATAACTAAAGGAGTTCATCATCACCATCCATTATTATATGAATGTTAAAGGAATTTATTTAAGAAAAAGAAGATTAAAACTATGTACAGCCCTGGCTGGTGGTAAGTGGATAAGGCACCAGCCTGCAAACCCAAAGGTTGCTGGTTCAATTCCCAGCCAGGGCACATAACCAGGCTGCAAGCCAGGTCTCCAGCCAGGTCTCCAGCCAGGTCTGTAGCTGGAGGCAGGTGAAAGGCAACCATACATCGATGTTTCTCGCCCTCTCTGCCTCCCTTCCTTCCTTTCTCTCTAAAAATAATAAATAAAAATCTTTAAAAAGAAAACCAAAAAACTATGAACAATAAAATGGCAAAAGTAAATGATCAGTAGTTGACAAAGACCCGTATTTGCTTTTAAAATGGTCCACTGACCTTTCTCACTCTGGTGGTATATATTCAAAAGTACACTATTAGGTGTATAAAGGAAAGCAGAACAAAGGGCTGAATTTGGTTATATTTTCTGATTTTTTAAAAAGTGTCTCCAAATACCCCTGGCTGGTGTGGCTCAGCGGATTGGCGCCGGCCTGTGAATCCAAGGGTCACTGGTTCGATTCCCCAGTCAGCGCACCTAACCAGGTTGCAAGCCAGATCTCCATCCATGTCCCCAACTGGAAGCAGGTGAAAGACAACCATACACTGATGTTTCTCTCCCTTTCTCCCTCCCTCCCTGCCCTTCTCTCTAAAAATAATGAATAAGGGAGCAGTTTAGTCAAGGGACTAGTATGGAAGAACCATGGACATGGACCACAAGTGGGATTGACTTTGAGGGGGAGTGGATGAGTGGGAAGGGGATAGAGGGGAGTAAAAAGGGATGGATATAATACAACAACAACAAATAAATAAACATTAAAATAATGAAAAAATCTTTTTTTTTGAAGTGTCTCCAATTAAATTTCTTTTAGGTTTCAATGGCTTCGAGCCACTAAAGCTTCAAGGTAAAAGTACTGACAGACATTTAAAAAATCAATATGTTTATAAATGGTTCCTTGTTATCATTTTAAGTATGTACACTATATTTTTTCTACATAGACACACCTATGATAAAGTTTAATTTATTAATTAGACACATTGTATTAATCCCCTTATTAATTAGGGGATTAATAAAATAGAACAATTATAACAATATGCTGTGATAACAAGTTATGTAAATGTGTTGCTCTCACTCTTAAAATACCTTATTGTACTGAACTCACCTTTCTTCTTGTAAAGATGTGAGGTTGCAATGCCTATATCATGAGATGAAGTGAGGTACTCAGAATAATATGCAATTTAAAACATTCAAGTTGTTCATTTCTGGGATTTTCCTTTTAATATTTTCTGACCACCACTGACCACAGATAACTAAAACTCCAGATTAGGGGGTACTACTGTATGTAAGTATATCAATGTCCCAGCTAGTTTCAGAAACAAGTTTTGAGTGTACACTTAGGAATGTGTGCTGGCAAGAATTAACAGAGTCCATTCCATAAGGGACTTGAGTGGGCAGGTTCCCAACATGGTCAGTAAGGGCCCAAAGGGGATATGGGATTCTTAGCAATACAGAATCTCAGTCCTTAAAACAAGAACACAAGGCCAATTGAAAGTTGAGCAAGCATTTCTTAGGTTTCTCCTGATTAAGGTTAAGATTCGTCCTACAGTCCTGGCTGGTGCCACAGTGGATAAGGCACTGGCCTTTGAACCCAAAGGTCACTGGTTCAATTCCCAGCCAGGACACATAACTGGTTGCAAGCCAGGTCTCCAGCCAGGTCTGTAGCTGGAGGCAGGTGAAAGGCAACCATACGTTGATGTCTCTCTTCCTTTCTGCCTCTCTAAAAAATAATAAATAAAATCTTAAAAAAAAAAAAAAAAGATTAGTCCTATAGATAAGATCAGAGTTAAGCCTATACATTGGATCAAGTTCAGGGGAGAAAAGGTTAGACCCACTAGTGAAGAAAAGAAGGTTGCAAAAGCTGAGAATCCAGTAGGACCTGTCAAGAAAGCTAAGATGGTTGCTTTATTACAAAACAGTTCCTAGGTGCTCTGGAAAACCCGATACATAATACATGCCGTATGAATAGGATTTTTATTAATAGTATCCCACCTATTATCATAATAACATTACATTTTGCTGAGCTTGGCAGAATTTTTACCATTGAGATGTTTATGGAAGAAAGTTTGGATTTGCTGCCAGGCATCTACTTGTGCCCTTGCGTGAGCCTTGGGCTCACCTCCATAAAGTAATGCTAGGTTAAATACTGCATGTACAGTGGATCTACAAAGAGGAAAATAAGGTGGGTCAATACAATGGCCTGCTCCTGAGTAGTAAATTATCTGGGGTCTGTCTTTCCCATGGGCTTGTAACCGTTCAGAGGCTATATGAGCATAGTATTCACTCTTCCAGTTATGATCATCCATGCCAACAATAAACAGGAAGGGCCCCTGGGCCTTTTCCAATGGAATAAGACTTTGGTTGTAGGGTTCCTCCAGTGGATTGTTCCAAATATCAATTAAATCCATAGAGCCTGACTCAGTGATTATATATTTCTTTAGGTCATTGCCGAGATCAGGAATAATCATATCCTTGTAATGCAGAGGAGTCATTGTGTTGGCCACACAGGCATTGAGAAGTACAGTGGCTGTGATGTGCTTCAAGAAAGAGGCCATTGAGAGACACAAGTCACCTCCTTTGGAGAATCCAAGAAGACCAACACTAGGGCCTTTCACCTGATGAGGAGATGGGGGGGAAGGAGAGAATGAATAAGCCTAGAATTCATAGAGGACATAAACAATGTTTATATATTCTCTAGGTAGTTTTCTCAAATGTCATTTGCTTTCTTTCATTCCTTATGCAACAATCTACAAAGTTCAAGGGTGTCTTCTAGTAAGCAAATTAATTGATGTCCTAGTACACAGGTCCTCCACTAATATTTCTGGGGTCTGAGTTAAGAATATACACAGAAACTCAAATATCCTATACCTAAATATTAAAAAGTTAAAAATCAAATGAACAAACTGTTAAATAAAATATATTCTGTTCTCCTACTTTTCTCCTACCTTGATAAAGTTCAAATCTAAATTCTTAGAACTCCTTGTAGTTTTATACTGGAACATAACCTAGGGGAGAACTCTGGCCATCTATAACAAGGGGTACAAGGAAGAAGCCCCTTTTCCCTAAGTTTGAGAGGAGAACTGATAGTGTATAGTGGTCTCTTTTTCCTGGAGCCTTATCTCCCCTAAATAAACCAATTATCACAATTTAAGATCATCTAAGTTTTAGCACCTCTGCAAAAAGACCAGTCCGTGAACTTTTAACAGAGGTAAACCATTCTACAGACCTTACAGAACATTTTATTCCTTGACATTAAAATGTTTGAGTCTCTAAGTTTACATAGTAGCACAGCGTATATATTCCACTTATTATCACTAGCAAAATGTTTTAATTAATTTTTCCACTACCAGATAAGAACTTTCTCTGCAAAACTCTAATATCATTATCACACTTAACAAAATGAATGATTCTCTAATATCATCAAATACACATTCCCCAATTGTCTCAAAGATGTCTTTTTCTAGTCAAATTTTTTCCTCTACATACTCACCTTAATCTTATAAATGAGAAAAATTGAGTCCTAGGGAGGGTGATTACTTTATTCAGGATTATAAGGCCACCTGGTAGTAAATTTAAAACTGGACTGAAGGTTAGTGACTTTGTAGTCCAACTCTTTGGATTATAGTCCAGATTTAAAGGGAACTAAATAGGCAACTTTTAAGGGATTAGAGAGAGATGGGTAAAAATGGACATCATAATCCTTTTAATACAACTTTTGAAGGCACTTTTCTGTGTCATGGTATACTTGTAGCCTCCCCTGTCCTGGTGGGGCTCTTGGGTCCAGCCCCATGTCTGCTTTACCTCTCTGCATTCTGGCAAGCACCAGAACCCACCTTTGGGTGCTGCAGCATGAAGTCCACAGCTTCTTCAAAGTACTCCAAGTGTATATCATTTAGATGTTCAGGGAGGTCTTCAAATCTGAAATAAGCCAGAGCAAGCACAGCAAAACCATGTCTGGCCAAGAGGCTGGCCCTGTATTCGCAAAGACCACCACCACTTCCAAAGAGATCAAGGATCCCAGGGAAAGGCCCTGCACCTGGAGAGTGCCACAAAGCATGAAGGGCTTTAGACTCTCAAAAGACATTTTTGGGCTTCAGATTTTGGCAGTCAGGAAAGAGAAGTATTTAGGGGAGGCAGAGGCAAGAAAGGGGAGCAGCTTAGACAAGAACCTAGTATAGAAAGAAGGAACTTGTACCCTTTGCAACAACATGGATGGAACTGGAGAGTATTATGCTTAGTGAAATAAGCCAGTCAGTGAAGGACAAATATCATATGATCTCATCCTTTACGGGACAATAATGAGCAAAACTAACAACAAGCAAAACAGAACCAAGTATATGAATACAAGGAATAGGCCTTCAGTGGTCAGGGGGAAAGGGGTCGGGGGGAGGGGGGAGGCAGAGGCAAGAAAGGGGAGCAGCTTAGACAAGAACCTAGTATAAAGGAACCATGGACATGGACAACAGGTGGGATTGATTTTGGGGGGAATGGGTAGGTGGGGAGGGGGACAGAGGGGAGCAAAAAGGGGATGGATGTAATATAACAACAATAAAATTAATAAAAAAAAGAGAACCTAGTATAAAGGAAACATGGACATGGACAACAGGTAGGATTGACTTTGGGGGGAATGGGTGGGTGGGGAGGGGGACAGAGGGGAGCAAAAAGGGGATGGTGGAATACAACAATAATAAAATTTAAATAAATAAATAAATAAATAAGAAAGAAAGAGAAGTATTTGAAACAAGGAAAAATGGGGGTATGAGGGTTGGTGGAAAGAAGGAGCCTTTTTTACTTTAACTTTTTTTCTTTTTTAAACTCCTCACCTGAGGATATGCATATTAGTTACTGGGGTTTTTTGTTTGTTTGTTTGCATGTTTGTTTGGGGTTTTTTTTTTTTTTTTTTTTTTTTAAGTGAGAGGAAAAGGGAGAGGGAGGAGAGAGAGAGAAACATCAATTGGTCACCTTGAATCAGCAACCTAGGTATGTGCCCTGACCAGGAATTGAACCCACAACCTTTTGGTGTATGAAATGATACTCCAACTAACAGTCACCTGATCAGGGCTAACTTAAAAAAATAAAACAAAACAAAAAACCACCTGTGAAGAGAAAAATGGGTGGATAAAAATGCTTTATTCTCTCCAGAATTTTTCACATGCTTTCACACACAAAAATAATAATAATATAAATATAGTTGACCCTTGAATAACATGGGAGTTAGGGGTGTCAATCCCTCTGAGATAAAAAATACCAGTATAACTTCTGACTCCAAAAACTTAATTACAGTTGTCCCTAGTTACCTGTGGGGGATCAGTTCCAAGACCCTTATAAATACCAAAATCCATGGATGCTCAAGTCACTTATATAAAATGGCATGGAATAATGCATACAGTCAGTCCTCCACATCTGTGGATTCCCAACCAAGGACAAAAGTACTGTTTTTGATCCATGGTTGAATAAATCTGCAAATGCAAATCCTGGGGATATGGAAGGCTGACTGAATATTTATTGAAATAAAAACCACTTATAAGTGGACCTGAGCAGTTCAAGTCTATGTTGTTCAAGGGCCAACTGTAAACAAAATTAGAAATAACATATGATGAAATGCACATTTACTACCAAATTCTTCTTGTTTTACTTTTAAAAATATATATCTGAGAGTGCTTTGAGAGCTGTAATGCATTTTACATATATAAAAGATTATTAGATCCTTTTCTCCAGCTTTGAAGAATGCCATCCCTAAATGTGCTATGTTTGCTTGGGCCCTGGAAAATGGTATGCACTATTCTCCCCTCTCCACCTTTTTGACATGGTTGACTGGCCAGTCTTCACATCTAAGTTTACATATTCCTTCCTGGAACACTTCCTTGGTCCCCCTTCACACTCCACTCCCCCAACCCCCTCTAAGAGTACTCTGGGATTGTACTTCCCTGCCTTGGCTTTTACCACACTTACTGTAGGTGTAAGTATAGATGTCTGTGTCCTCTATTAGGCTGTAAGTACAGAGAGGATCCTGTCCAACTTTGCTAGCCATTGCATCCCACCCAGTATATAGCACAGCCCTTGAAACAAACTTGTTATTTGATTGAACCCTTCTACATTATTTACAAAAGCTTTTGAATCAAAACACACACACGCACACACATACATACACACACACACTAAATTTTAAGTGGGCCACCTAGTAGACACCGAAATAGTTAACGCTTAAGATTGACTTGACTGGAATATCAGATACCATGAATTGAGTGGTGACTTTTCTTTCTTTCTTTCTTTCTTTTCTTTTCTTTTCTTTCTTTCTTTCTTTTTTTTTTTACTATTAATGAAAGTCTGTAGGAGAGTCTTATTGAATTAGTCAGCGTGGTTTATTGAGCTTCTACTACATTCCTGTGCAAGTCTCTAGAGATATTTAGTGATAGATAGGACCCAATTCCAGCCCCAGGAGTTCAGTTAGGTGGACAGTCACTAAGTCTGCAAATTGCTGAAGAATTTTAAGAATAAAGTAGAAAACACCAATTCATAAGAACCTATGCACACCTATGTTCATAGCGGCACTATTTACAATAGCCAAGTGCTGGAAACAGCCTAAGTGCCCATCAGTGAATGATTGGATCAAAAAATTTTGGTACATTTACACAATGGAATTCTATATAGCAGAAAGAAAGAAGGAACTTGTACCCTTTGCAACAACATGGATGGAACTGGAGAGTATTATGCTTAGTGAAATAAGCCAGTCAGTGAAAGACAAATATCATATGATCTCACCCATTACGGGACAATAATGAGCAAAACTAACAACAAGCAAAACAGAACCAAGTATATGAATACAAGGAATAGGCCTTCAGTGGTCAGGGGGAACGGGGTTGGGGGAAGGGGGCAGGCAGAGGCAAAGAAGGGGAGCAGCTTAGACAGGAACCTAGTATAAAGGAACCATGGACATGGACAACAGGTGGAATTGATTTTGGGGGGAATGGGTGGGTGGGGAGGGTGACAGAGGGGAGCAAAAAGGGGATGGATGTAATACAACAATAAAATTAAAAAAAAAAAGAATAAAGTAGGGCCTCTTGTTTTGCACAATAATCACAGAATTCCTTTTGGGGATTCCGTAAACTGTGGCAACTCCAGTATTTCTCTATAGCAGGGATTTGGGTCAAAAGTTGGGTCGGAAGGGGTGGGTCAAGGGTCTTGTTTGCAAGCTGCTGTTACCTAGCAAGCGCCTAGTTTTACTTAGACTAGGGCTTTTCAACCTCACCACTGTAGACATTTTGAGTAAGGTATGTCTTTATTGAGAGGCTGTTCTGTGCATTGCAGATGTTTAGCAGCAGTGCGGGCCTACCCACTAGATGACAACAGCACCACCCTCTACATTTGTGACTAAAATGTCTCCAGATGTTGCCAAATGCTCCCTGGAGTGTGTGTATTGGGGGTGGGGTGGGGTGGGGGGCATCCCAGATTGAAAAACACTGGCAGACTCTTATGACAGTGGGGGAAGGACTATCAGGGAGTTTTTGTTTGTTTGTTTGTTTGTTCGTTTTGGATTATGGGGAACTGCCTCTATCTGTGGGTTTTAGCTTCCTTGGACGTTTGATGTGAAAGGCAAAAATCACTCTTGAACACCAGCACAATTCATTGACTAATACCGGTATTTGAAGCACAGCAGCGTGTCTGGCACATAAGTAGGCTATTTCAATACATGCAGTTGTATGCACTTTTTAGCATACCGCTAAGGGGATGACAGGGTCTCTAGTAAGTGTCATGAAAATTGAAGAAAAACTTCCACCCAGAAACCACGACAGACTCTGGAGCGCGCAGGGCCCAGTTTAGGTAAGTTTCTCAATTACGTGCTTCCTAGGCTAGGTTACAGGCTACACAGGGTCTCGGACTCCACCCGACTCTCCAGACTAGTGAGTAGGGTTAGCGATCTATCGCTCACCTGGCGGCAAGAAGAGCGTGGCGCGCACCCGGCCCGCGCGCACCGGCTCCCGCCGCACCCCGGGTGCCAGGAAGTCGCGCTGGTGCACCGCCCGGCCCAGGAGCCGCCCTCCCTCGGGCTCGTGACCTTCCAGCACCTCCAGCTCCACGACGAAGGGCGTCTGCACGTCCCGCTTCACCAGCCGAAGAAGCGGCTTCTCGGGCTCCAGGGCCCAGAAGAGCCCCATGGGCTCGAGCCCCGAGAAGCTGCCGCCCAGGGCGGGCGAGCGCGTCAGGTCCAGCTCGCCGCCCGCATCGGCGCAGTAGCGCGCGTGGGCCCGGAACAGCTCTCCCCTCTCGTCGCGCAGGGACGCGCGCAGCGTGACCGGCTGCTCGGGGACCAGGCCCCTCACGACGATGCGCAGGGGCTCGTCCCAGAGGCTGCGGCACGCGGGCTCCAGGGTCACGGTGGTCGTCGCGGCCATCCTGGCAGGGGCCCGGGAGACCAGGCTACCAGACCTCAACTTTGGGGGCCTCGGCAGCAACGCCCAGCTCTTCAGGCCCTTTTGGCAGAGTCTGGACGCTCGAAGGACAGCGGGAGATGAGGCCATGAATTTGCGACTTGACCTCAGAATTCGGGTGCTCTGCACAAGGCAGTGCAGAAAGTTAGAACCGGTAGGAGTGCCTCTAACGGCTGGGCTGTCCAACTTCAGGCAGAGTCCAACGGGGCACCACCCCGGGCCAAATTGAGCTTAGAGGGTGAATCCTGTCAAGAACAAAAGCGAACAGGCTTATTAACTTGCTCAAAGCCTTGTGCTGGGACACTTCCACCTAATTCGGGGGAGAACTTCCCACTGCTTCTTGAAAGCTCTAGTCTGTGCAGTGGACTGGACCAGGGTTGCCACTGAAGGAACCTGGCACGCACAGGCTCATCCCTGTGGTAGTGGCCCGCGGGTTCCATTGTCACCTTCACAGCCATCTTGCTTTCCCAGAAAAAGGGGTGGCCAGGCTTAGAGGAGTCAAAGACGGGGTCTAGGGTCCCTCCACCTCCCTGGGGATCAGTTACTATTGAAATCATTACACTCACTACTGCCATTGGGCTGGCATGTTGACACTCTAAGCCCCTGTGTGAGCCTAGAGTTTGCGAATCCACTAATGCCTAAGTGAAAGAAAATATCTGCTAAGAATTAATTTAATTCTGCAATCCAATGTGGTGAGTGTGGGAATAGAGATACAGCCCTGATCAATGTGGCTCAGTTGGTTGGGCCTGGACCTGAAAAGCAAAAGGTTGCTCATTGGATTCTGGGTCAGAGAACACGGATAGGTTGCGGGGCCCCGTCCAATCCGAGAGAACCAGTACTGGAGGCAAGAGAGCTGTTTCTCTCCCTCTCCTTCCTCCCCTCCCTTCCCCTCTCCCTCTAAAGAGGGAGGTGGGGGGGAGGGAAGGAAGGAAGGAAGGAATGGTAGGAGGGAAGAAATAGATTTATAGATGTACAAAGACTGCTGACTGCTATAGGATCAGGAAAGATACTGACAGTTTCAAGAATCTGACTTTTAAAAAAGCATCTCAGATGTCTGCATTTGACCTTTGAACAAGAGGTGGGGGCGCCAACCTCACGAACAGTGGAAAATCTGTATAACTAGTAATTCAGGGGATCAGTGAAGAAACATAGCCTTAATCCCTCCCATACTCCTAATCCTTTACTAAACCTTTTCCTAGGGCTAAGGGTACCTAGAGCACCTTCCAGAGCAGGTAGATGTTTATGGAGTGAGACCTACCTGAGTTACAACCTGACCCTGCTCCTTAATAGTGTGACAATACCTAGCTGTGACGGACCAGCTGTCCCTGGATTACACACCGTGTTTGGACAGCAGAGGACGCAAGAAAGAGAGGAGTCAAAGTTGGGGTCAGGAGGCTCTCCCAAGCCGCGAGTCCCGTTTATTAATCACACTAAGCTTATATGCAGGTATTACTGGCAACTGCTCAACTGAAACCAGGGAGCTAAGCTAGTCGCAGAGAACAAGGCATGGCACACTCTCTACTTTCCATGCTTCATGGGCTACAGGGTAAACACACTGGGCTGACCCCTGTACACGGTGTCCGTTCTGGGTCCACCTGGCACTAGGGCCGGCCTTGCCAAAAGCCCTTTTCTGCTAGCTGGGCCTTGCCGAACAGACTCGCAGTCCCTAACACCTAGCAAGCTACGTAGTTAAGGCTGTGAATCCAGTTTCCTTACCTGTAAAAGTTTTTTTTTGTAATGATCACATGACCTAACATATATTAAAAAACTGCCCTGCCCTGGCTGGTAGCACAGTGGTTAAGGCGCCGGCCTGCGAACCCAAAGGTTGCAGGTTCGATTCCCCAGCCAGGGCACATAACTAGGTTGCAAACCAGGTCTACAGTCAGGTCTGTGGCTGGAGGCAGGTGAAAGGTAACCATACATTGATGTCTCTTTCCCTCTCTGCCTCTTTCCCTTCCCCTCTCTCTAAAAATAATGAAATAAAATCTTTAAAAAAAAAAAAAAAAACTGCCCTGATATACTTACAGTAGGTGCTCAGTGACTTTTGTTCCCCAAATCACAAATCTGGTCATGGACAGTGTCAGTGTTGAATTGTATCAGTTACCATCGGGAAGAAAGTGGCAATTTCAAACTGGATCACTTGAGGAGCATTTCATAAAGGGACTGTTTGAAAAAGTATGGGCAAGGTTTAAAAAAAAAAAAAGGTTTGGTGCAGAACCTTGGGTTTTCAGGCTCAGAAGAGAGGGCTGCCTGGCAGGTGCTGTACCCTTTATGGAGGCACCCACGATGAGGTGGCAGAAGTGGTGAGAATAAGAACCTTGACCCCGCTCTCCTCTTACCCTTGTGGTATTTTGCAAATTTTCATAACAGCCACTTATTACTATTATTATTTTGGCTGAACCTAACCATATAGCTCAGTCTACCTGAGTATACAGCAGGGTGGAGAAGGGTTGATGGATCACATAAAGAAGCCCAACAAATGGAGGCTCAATAAATATTTATAAAGTGAACAGAAAGATACCAGATGACGACACCAGTCTCTGAGTTCCATCAGCATTTCCCATTTTACCTCCTGAAGCAACAGCTGCAACATATTTTATTTTTTATCCTCACCTGAGGACATGCTTATTGATTTTAGAGAGAAAGGAAGTGAAAGAGGGAGAGAAACATCTATTGGTTGCCTCTCACATAAGCTCCAACTAGGCTGTGAACCCTCAACCCAGGCAAATTCCTCAAACCAGGAATTGAACCAGTGACCTTTCAGTTTATAGGACAGCATTCCAAGCAACTGAGCCACACTGGCCAGGGCAAGTTGCAACATATTTGAAATATTTTAAACATGTGTTATTTAAAATTTACCTGTGTTGCTGCAGCCACCAGCACAATAATTGCAGATGACATTATACTGTATCTAGAGAACCCTATAGATTTCACCAAAAAGCTACTAGAACTGATAAATGAATTCAGTAAAGTAGCAGTATACAAAATAAATATCCAGAAATCAGCTGCATTTTTATACACCAGTAATGAATTATCAGAAAGGGAAACTAAGAAAATAATCCTATTTACAATTGTATCAAAAAATACTTTGGAATAAACTTAACCAAGAATGTAAAAAGACCTGTACTCTGAAAATTATAAGACACTGAAGAAAGAACTTAAAGAAGATGCTTAAAATAAATGGAAGCATATACCATGTTATAGATAGGAAGAATTAACATAATTAAATTGTCCACCTAGCCCAAGCAACCTATAAATTCAGCGCAATTACCATCAAGATACCAATGGTGCCCTGGCTGGTGTGGCTCAGTGGATGGAGCGCTGGCCTGTGAACCAAGGGTTCATGGATCAATTTCTGGTCAGGGCACATATCTGCGTTGCGGGCCAGAGGCAACCTGATGTTTCTCACTCTTTCTCCCTCCCCTCTCTTCTCTCTGAAAAAATGAATAAATAAAATCTTAAAAAAAGAAAAAGATACCAATGGCATATTTTACAGAAAGAACTAGGACACATGTTCTAAAAATGTGTATGAAACCTCAAAAGAGCCTGAACAACCACAGTCTTGAGAAAGAAAAACAAAGTTGGAGGAATCATGCTACCCAATATCAAACTATACTACAAGGCCATAGTATCAAAACAAAATAAGGAACCCAGAAATAAATGCCTTCATAGTCAGTTAATATTTGATAAAAAAGGCAAGAACATACAATAAGGTAAAAATAGTCTATTCAATAAATGGTGTTCATAAAATTGGACAGATATGTACAATAAAATGAAATTAGACCATACACTATACACAAAAATAAACCCAAAATGGATTAAAGACTTAAATGTTATACTTGAAACAAACAACCTATTTTAGAAGAAAACATGGGCAGTAAAATCTTGGGAATTTGTTGTAACAATATTTTTCTGATATGTCCTTGGGTAAGGGAAACAAAAGAAATGGGACTACATCAAACTGAAAAGTTTTTGCACAGCAAAAGAAAAGACAACCCACTGAATGGAGGAACATATTCACCAATAATACATCTGATAAGGGGTTAAGATCCGAAATGTATACACAACTTATACAACTCAATAACAAAAACACAATCCAATTTTAAAATATTAAAAGATGCTCAACATCACTAATTATAAGAGAAGTATACATTAAAACCACAATGGGATTATCACCTCACACCTGTCAGAATGGCTGTCATCAATAAATCAACAAACACCAAGTATTGGTGAGAATGAGGAGAAAAGGGAACCCTCAGGCACTATTGGTGGGGATGCAGATTGGTGCAGCCACTGTGGAAAGCAGTATAAAGTTTCCTCAAAAATGTTTAAATGGAACTGCTTCATGACTCACCCAGTGATTCTATTTCTGAGAACATATCCAAAGAGATCCAAAGCACTGATTCGAAGGAATATTTGCACCCCTATGTTCATTGCAGTGTTATTTACAATAGCCAAGATTTGGAAGCAGCCCAAGTGCCCCTCAGCAGAAGTGTGAATAAAAAAGCCTATGGTATTCTGTCTCTGCAGCTGCCCGTGGGAGCCCCGTCAGCCTTGTGCATCTCCACACTTCCTACCAGTCACGTCGTGAGGAATCGGCTCTTCTGTTCCATCCGTATTAAAAATCTTTTAATGCCGTCTGGAAGCTGTGAGTCAAGAATGGAATTCCTTTTTAAAACTATACATGCTTCTGGAACGAGATTCAGCTTGGAGATACCGCCATGGGGGATGACATTGGTTGAACTGACTTCGGTTTTATGAACAAGAATCCAGGGTGTAACGCAGAAGAATTTGAAGTTGAATTTGTATCTACACTTACCTGTAACTCTCTTACTTGCTGTCAACCAAATTGGATTTTTCTTGACGCAGGAAAGATGGGAAAGTGAAACAAAACTGTAATCAAAATGGTGCATTCAGGCTCATGGGGTGGGTGGTGGGGAGGGCTCTGCTCTGCATGCTGACTTCACAGCTGCTGTCTAGTATTGTGACAGATCATTATTGATTTCTCATGTGATGACAGGTGTGCAAGAGTACGCTTTTGCCTGGAACCAGGAAGGTCTTGGGCTATTGAATTGGTTCTTAAACAGATAGAGATGTTTATAGAGAGCTCCAGCCATTCCCTGAACAGGTATTTGCTGAATACCTGTTAGGTTCAAGGTACCGGTGAATCAAACAGACATGCTGGCTTATTATACTCGAGTGACTTTGGACATGTCCTATGTGAAAGAAGTGGAAATAATGTGGGGGCGGGCAAATGTCAGTTTGCAGTTGTTCATATGGAATATAATACAATAAATCATAAGTAATAATTCAAAAAAAAAAAAAAAAACTATGGTACATTTACACAGTGAAATACTACTTTGCCTGGAAAAAAAATGGAAATCTTACCTTTTATGACAGAATGGATGGTCCTGGAGAGTATTATGCTAAGTGAAATAAGGCGGCCAGAGAAAGGTAAATACCATAAGATTGCACTTTTATGTGGAATCTAATGAACAAAATAAATAAGCAAAATAGAAATACTCATCGATACAGAAAACAGACTGACAGCTGTTACAAAGGGGAATGGGTTGGGGGGCTGACTGAAGAAGGTGAAGGAATTAAGGGGGAAAAAAACAACAACTCATAGATACAGACACAATGGTATGGTGATTACCTGAGGGGTGGAGGGTAAAGAGGAGATAAATTGTGACAGGAGATTTGACTTGGGGTGGTGAGCACACAATACAATATACAGATGGTGTTTTATAGCAGTGATTTTCAACCTTTTTTTATCTTATGGCACACATAAACTAATTACTAAATTCTGTGGCACACAAAAACTAGGTTTTTGCCGATCTGACAGAAATAGTATAATTTTGATTCATTCATACTGAACAGCTGTTGTGTTGGCAGTTGCCATCTTATTTATTTGACCATCTAAGGGCAAACAAGTCAGTGTTCCTAACTAAAGAGTCAGGTACTGCATGTTTTCAAATTTTTTGCAGCAGCCCTGACAGGTATGGCTCAGTTAGTTAGGCATCTGGCCACGAAGCAAAAGGTTGCAGTTCGGTTCTGGTCACCTGCGAGAGGCAACCAATCAATCTTTCTCACTCATATCAACTGATATTTCTCTCCCTTTTTTTTTCTTTCCCTTCCCCTCTCTCTAAAAAAATAAGTAAATAACAGCTTTAAAAATAATTTCTGCAGCACACCTGTGTGTTGTGGCACACCAGTTGAAAATTGCTATATTATTGACTGTATACCTGAAACCTATATAATCTAATTTACCAATAACACCCCAATCAATTCAATATAAATTAAAAAAAATATTCGTACTCAGGTTTCAGAAAGTTAGGGATAAAAGTGGCTTCTCCCTTCTCCTTCCCTGCTGTCTGGTTGCTGTGAAGAGGTACAGAAATAGGTCCCAGGCACAGGAGAGAAAAGCAGTGAAGGTGGAAGTCTGGTCTGGGCCATTCAAATGTGCCCTCCTTTAGGGAATTCGGCACTTAGACCTCCATGAAAGAAGTAGGTACTGTATAGACATCAGGTGCTACATCAATTACTTGTGTAGTTTTATTAAATCACCAGTAAGCAATGACCTGGGAGTTTGACCAAGCAACTGTTGTATGAACAGAATGAAACAATACTCCATGTTCTCCTAATGATTGGTAAAGAAGGAAACCTACGTTGCTGCTGTTTTCATTTTGTCATTCGGTCTCCACCCTACCAGTATTAGTGTAGAAGTTGTTTACTTTATTCTTATGCTTTCATTGGTTAACCTAGAAATCTAAGCATACATGCTTAATTTACCAAAATCTCAAGTTAACTAATATTTTTATACCAAAAAGTTGGGGGTTCAATTCTAGGTCAGGGCACGTACCTAGATTGCAGGTACGAGCCCTGACCTGGGGTGCATAAGGGAGGCAAACAATCAATGTCTCTCTCTCCTTCTCTCCCCCTTCACTCAGCCCCCCAACCCATTCCCCTTATAACTGTTGTCAGTCTGTTTTCCATATCTAAGAGTTCTTTAATATTTTTAATATCTTCAGTATTCTATGAAGCTTTATATGGTTTATAGGTTTTTAGGAATATTAACTTAAAAATAAAAATTAGGCAGCATGAAACCACAATTTTTAATTTCTTGATAAAATGATTATAATTTTTGCCCTGGCTGGTGGCACAGTGGATAAGGTGCTGGCCTGAGAACCCAAAGGTTGCTGGTTTGATTCCCCAGCCAGGGAACACAACCAGGGATGTTGAGATTGGCTTAAACCAAACACCGATTACATTATGTCCTTGGCATTAGCGGGGAGTTAGCTTTCTCTGAAACCCACAGGGCAATAACCTGAAGACCTGGTGCTCAGTACACTAAGTAAGCACTTGGCAGTACCCTGAGAACAGTGGAGGAAGTGCTATCAATGGCTTTCTAGAAGCGAGGCCAAGAAAAGAAATCTTTATAATTTAGAGGAAGAAACTATGGGATTAACAGGAGTTATGACTATTAATGGAACTAATTAAGGAAGTTGGAGGTTGCCTTTTAGAAGCCTGTTGTTATTTAGATTTTAAAAAGGGATTTGACATTAGAAAATACCTTTTAGGAAATGAAGAAATTAAGCACATAGCGGTATTTCACTGCAAAATGAAAATTCTTCTTCAGTTTATCTTCAGTTCTCAAAATCAAGATCCTTGGCTTTGGATGAAGCCTTGTAAATTCTTCTCTTTTTCAATTAGTGTATCCTTCCTTTTTGACTGACTTTTTTATGCCTCACTGAGTTCCTTGAGCATCCTTATAATCAGTGTTTTGAATTCTGCATCTGACATATTGCTTGTCTCAGTCTTGTTTCACTCTGGAGTTTCGATCCATTCTTCATTAGGGCCATGTTTCTTTGTCTCCTCATTTTGGCAGCCTCCCTGTTTTTATTTCTATATACATAGAGCTGGTTTGACTCCGTGTCTTGGTAGTGAGGCCCAAGGTAGCAGATGTCCTGTAGGGTCCAGTAGCACAGCCCCCTCTATCACCCAAGCTGGGTACTCAAGCCCTTCGTGTGGGCTTTGTACAACCTCCTCTTGTAGTTGAGACTTGGTTGCTGTTGGCAGGTCAAGGGGAGGGATTTACCCAGGCCAGTCAGCTGCAAGGACTGGCTGTGACCGCTGACCACTAACTTCCAGTATCCATGGAGGATCAGCTGTGCAGGGGCAGGATGGTGTTGCTCTGACGTGGTCTGTAGTTCCCCACTAGGTGCACTAGCCCTGGGGTTTCCTGGGTGGCACAGGGAAAGGTCAGCCCCTACCTGTGTTTTGCCCATGGCCACCCTGCCTGATCTATAAAGCAATCTGAGATGCTGCTACTTGTGCTGGGCTTGGAGATTCCCAGGTGAAGCCAAGCTGGGAAACTAGGCTCATTGCTGCTAGTATCAGGCCTGGGGTCACTGAGGCCAGCTACTGCTTGTTTGGTAGGATTTAGGAAGTTGTGCAGCATGAGCCAAGATCAGTCATTCATTTGGAAAAGCAGCTTGGGTGGGGCAGAGTCTCTGGGGCTCTCTAAGGCAAGTCAAACAGTGTTAGGCAGGTTGAGGGAGTCTCAAATATGGCACTAGCTTGCTGGTTTTATGGTAGGAGGGTTGAAAAAGAGACAGTGGCTTACCTTGATGCCAGACACTTCAGGTCCTCCCTGTATGCCACTGGTGCCTTTCAAGCTGCTGCTCCGGTGCTGGAGCTCAAAAGGATGGAGTCTGAGTAGGTGAGTCCGTGTGTGGGTTCTTTTAAGAGGAACTGCCTGGGGCTCTAGCAGTTTGTTCCACTGACTCAATCCCTGCTGGGTTTTGCTGCCAAAAGTTGTGGAGTCTTATCTCCTTGGCCCTGGAACCCTGAGCTGGGAGGCCTGCTGTGGTACTGGGACTCCTCATTCCCAAGATATCCCTCCTGAATTTTTTTTTTCCCTCCTGAATTTTTATCCACCACTTGTGGGTGAGGGGCCAGCCTGTTCTGCAGCTACGCTTCTCCTACCAGTCTAGATAGATGTGGTTTTGAAACTGAAAAAGCCCGTGTTTGTACTGCCTGTCATCCGCCAGACCCAATAAGCAGTGACAGGGATTGCATCTTAATTGGCGTTTATTGAGATAGCCAGTGACCTGAGAAGACAGCGGGTTTGCACCCTAACAGACTGTCTTACATTCCATTATAAAAGGGTCCTTTTCATAAGAAGCAAGGTGTAGGGAGGGGGGTTGGAATTCAAGGAAAAAGTTAATGAGGACAAAGCTGCAGCATTCTTCCATCTGTGTTTTGGGCGGAGGTCTTTGTGCCCTGGAGCCAAGGTGGGTCATACCTTCAGTTCCTGAAACAATAGCTTTTACATACATTAATTGCCAAGCTTATGAGCTGTCACCTAAAATGTAAATTTTTCAACATTTGAGTCCCTTATCAGTTTCTTTAATTCTGTACTTGTCAGACTTCCATCCAACTCAATTTCTGACAGTTCTAAGTGATGGCTGTTGCATATTCTAGTTGTTATTTTGATGTGGTTGTGTGAGGAGGTAAGCAATGTCTGCCTACACCACCATTTTGATTGGAAGTCTGAGTTTGTACAATAATTTGATGGGGGAAGAAATATAAGGGGACTATATGGTAATGGAAAAAATACAATAAAGATTGACTAAAAAATAAAGCCCTGGCTGGTATGGCTGCATGGATTGAGCACCGGCTTGCAAACTGAAGAGTTGCCAGTTCAATTCCCAGCCAGGGCACATGCCTGGTTTGAGGGCCAGGTCCCTGGTTGGAGGCATGTGAGGGGCAACAGGCTGATGTTTCTTTCACACATTAGAGTTTCCCTTCCTCTTTCCCTCCCTCCTTTCCCCTTTCTCTAAAACTAAATAAATTTTTTAAATTAAAATGAATAATAAATGATTATTTACCATAGAAGAAAAGCATATAATAAAAATATTAGATTTTTTTCTTAAAAATAGAAGTGAACATCTTAGCTGTAAATTACTAGTTAGGTTACTACTTGATGTAAAACTACCAAAAATTTTCATAGCAAATATATTTTTAATTCCTCAATGTCTTCTCCTTGGATGAATAAGTATCTTCCTAGTGCAAATATATTTTAAGTTATGTTTCTATTTACACATATGGGCCCTTAGTTATTTTGAAAGCTGGCAACATTATTTAGATGAATTAAGTGATTTAATATATATATCATTTGATATAAATAGTTCCATAATTGGCTTACTAAACTTTTCTTAAAGCTTAATATATTTAAAGTAAAAAATGCATTAACTTATGGTTATGGTGTTATTTCCTCAATTATCTTTTTTTAAAAAAGATTTTATTTATTATTTTCGGAGGAAAGGGCAGGAAGGGAGGAAGAAAGGGAGAGAGACCCTCGGTGTATGGATGCCTTTCACCTGCCTCCAGCTAAGGACCTGGTTGAAGACCTAGCTTGCAACCTGGTTACGTGCCCTGGCTGGGGATTGAACCAACAATCTTTGGATTTGCAGGCCGGCACCATTCCACTGAGCCACACCAACTAGGGCTTCAATTGTCTTTTTTAATAAAGCAATTCTTGGTATTTTTCCTCCTGAAAATAGTATAATGCTTTTGTCCTGTCAGCTTGTTTTGTATACGGTGTGATCATCACTTAATTCTCACCAACCTGTATCATGCCCTCAGTTACCAATGAGGAAACTGAGTGTCAGAGAAGTTCTTCACATAGTAAATGTAGTAGAGTGGGGGCTCAGTATCCTATCCCCAAATCCTGTTTCTTCTCTTTGGTAAGCTGCTTCCCTTATCTCTGTGGTTCTTCATTTTATTTGGGCAGAGCCATTTGTCCATCAGCTTCTGCCTCTTCTCATCCACCCACTAGAATGTAAATATGTGTACATTCACGTTCAACACACAGTGTCGTGTTTTTCAGGTGTATCGTCATGAATACCATTAAAGCCCATCTGAGCACTCAGCAGGATAACCAGTTGGGAACTGTGGAACATAGTGGCACCTGCTGTTTTTCAGATGCCTTTAGCTCAAAATAATCAATATACCAAGATGATATATTTGGGGGTAGCATCCCCTGAACCCCTTCACCTGACTTGTTTCTACAGTGCCCCTGGAACTTAAGGAAGCAAAAAACAACCTATCAGAACCAGAAGAAAAAGGAATCCCCCCAAACGGGAATAATAAAAGCAGCCTCTGGGACAACTTCAAGAGGTCCAACATTCACATCATAGAGGTGCCAGAAGAAGAGAAAAGGCAAGAAATTGGAAACCTATTTGAAAAAATAATGAAAGAAAACTTCCCTAGTTTGGTGAAGGAAATAGACATGCAAGTCCAGGATGCACAGAGTCCTGAACAAGGTGGACACGAAGGGGCCCACTCCAAGACACATCATAAAAAGTTCAAGAGGATCTTAAAAGTAGCAAGAGAAAAGAAGTTTGTTACCTAGGGAGTTCTCATAAGACCGTCAGCTGATTTCTCAAAAGAAACTGCAGGCAAAAAGGGATTGGCAAGAAATACTCAAAGTAAGGAGAAGCAGGGACTTAGAGTTAAGAATTCTCTACCTAAAAAAAAAAAAAAAGAATTCTTTACCTAGCCAAGTATCACTTAGAATCGAAGGGCAGTTAAAGAGCTCCCCAGACAGGAAATAACTAAAGGAGTTCATCATCACCATCCATTATTATATGAAATGTTAAAGGGACTTAAGAAAAATAAGATCAAAACTAGGAATAAAACAACAAAAGTACGTATTTATCAACAACTGAATCTAAAAAACAAACTAAGCAAACAAGAGACATAAGCATGGATACTGCATTTTAATGGTTATTAGGTGGATGAAGAGGTGAGGGGATCAATAAGTACAAATAGGTAGTTACAGAATAGCCATGAGGATATAAAGCACAGTATAGGAAATGGAGTGGCCAAAGAAACTTATACACATGACCCATGGACATGACCAAAGGTGTGGGGGTTGCTGGCATGACTCTGGCAAAGGGGGAAAAGTCTGGACAACTGTAAGAGCATAATCAATAAAATGTAATTTAAAAAATGATTTTACAGCCCTGGCTGGTGGCACAGTGGATAAGGTGCTGGCCTGTGAATCCAAAGGTCGCTGGTTCAATTCCCAGCCAGGGCACATAACCAGGTTGCAAGCCAGGTCTCCAGGCAGGTCCATAGCTGGAGGCAGGTGAAAGGCAACCATACGTTGATGTTTCTCTCTATCTCTGCCTCTCTCCCTTCCCCTCTCTCTGAAAATAATCAATAAAATCTTTAAAAAATGATTTTAAAAATAAACAAATTCAACAACAAATAAACAATTACTGAGCACCAATTATGCACAAGTCACTGTTAATTGGTGTTGCTTACTTTTCCTTTCAGAGCTAAAGCCTTGCATATTGTGAGACTAGAAGGTATGCTTTTTCCATCTGTTGTGTTTATTATTGTCATTCATTTTTATAAGTTTCTTTAGGGTGGTGATGAGGGGTGGAGGGGGCCTAATATATGGTGATGGAACATGATTTGACTTTGGTGGTGGGCACACAGTGCAATATACAGATCTCGTATCGTAGAAATGTACATACACTTGACACTTATATGATCCTATCAACCAATGTCATCCCAATAATGTAATACAAAATTGAAAAATAAAGTTTATTTAAGCCAAAATGAAAACATATGCCTAGGAGCAAGATCTCAAATGCTCCCCATCCTTTGTATTTTCTGCAGAATTACTTTCTCCCAAACAACTGAAAAGGCTGTAGTTTATAAAAATCTTGGAAACTCATTGCTAAGTTTACTTTAACAGTGAGAAGGGAAAAACTCTTAATTATTAAAAAAAAAAGCTACAGCCCTGACTGGTGTGGCTCAGTTGGGTATCATCCCACAAAGCAAAAGGTCACTGCTTTGATTGGTGTTTAGGGCACATGCCTGGGTTGGTGGGTTCAGTCCCCCATCAGGGCATCAATGTTTCTCTCTCAAATTGATGTTTCTCACTCTCTCTTTCTCCATTCTCCTTTCTAAAAATAGATAAAAATCTTTTTAAAAAAATTTTATTGTTGTTGTATTACATCCATCCCCTTTTTACTCCCCTCTGTCCCCC